>WNYD01000154.1:0-70811 GCA_021396205.1 Sporothrix brunneoviolacea
GAGACGGTGCTGGGGCGCCAGGTGCGCCGCCAGCACCGTCTCGGCGGGCAGCGTGTGGGGGGCCGCCGGGGGGGCGGTCAAGGGGGAGGAGGCGCTCTTCTGCCGCCGGTCGGCGGCCGCCGCCGACAGGACCTCCAGCTCGTTCAGGCGGCGCACGACGTCGCGGTTGCGCAGGACGACGGCGAACTCGGCGGCGCAGAGCTCGGCCAGGCGGTCGACCATGGCGCCGTGGACGGTCTTGAGGGCCTGTGGCGCGCGGGCGGCGGCGGTCGGGTAGCAGGCGGCGAAGTTGTCCCAGCTGACCTTGGCGAGCGTGTGGCGGAGGCTGGACGCGAAGAGGTCCTGGAGGCGGCCCGCGCGGGGACCCGGGGGGGGCGGCGGCGGCGGCTGCGACGGCTGGGCAGCATCGTCGCCTGCTTTTGCCTGATCTTCTATCGACTGCGCATCCACAACGTCTGGCAGCGTCTCGTCGTCGCCGGCTTGTCTCTGGTGGTTGTTTGTGGATGTGGATGGTGCTGTTGTTGTCGTCGCTGGGTCGGCGTCGTGAGAGTGTGCGGCCGGCGCGGTCGCGGTCGCCTCGTTTGTGGCCATTGCCCTATGCAGTTCCGGAGCGAGAGATTCCCTTTTCCGAAACAGTTTATAAACGCAGTGCAATCGAGAAATGCTGAGAGGGAGTGTGCCGGTCGTGGTTTGAAGATGCGGATTCCAGCGTCCGTCGCGGGAAGTTGTCGCGAGAGGGGTTCACAGCACTGGAGACGCGTTTTACTTTATCGATAACGCGCCAATGCACTTAACAACAACGATTCAATTAGCGGGTCTCTAAATTCACAGCTATAGCATCCCCTACACCAAAACATAAGTTGTTTATCATGTTCTCCTTTCTTCGAAACCACACACCATTGTCATAAATGTATTCACTCTGATGCATCACTTATTAAAGTTGTTAACTTGAAAAATCTTTTAGCAATTTGCATAAAAAAACAATCCTGTAAGATTGTGTCATAAATAGGGCCTTTACCTACACAGTGGAGGCTTTCTCTTCTCTTTTCAATATCCTCCCAAACTCACAAAATCCAAGTAAAAGCAAATCATAAAATACATGCAAAGATAAAATAACGCTAGAAAGATGACACATGCAGATGGGGACCCCGAAAAAAAACCAAAAAACCCAACAATAAATGCAAACGCAAATCGGAGCAGACCGCTACTGGTACTCTACCTTGGTCTGCTGCCTCCCCGTGTCACTTCTTTCCAGCCTCCGCCTTCTCCTCCGCTCTGCTGCTGCCGACGACGACACATCAGGTGGCTGTGCGTTGCCGCTGGGCGATGGGCTCATTGCGCTCCACGTCCCGTGGCTGCCGGGGCTCTCGATGCTTGTCGCCGTGCGTCCGGCTGCGGGGTTGCTCCCAGACGGGCCCGCTGCACCCTGGGCACCGGAGAAGTATGCTGAATCTTTCGGTCGCCGGCCGCCCGCAAATGGCGGGTTGGGCGGGTTCAGCGGCTGGTGCACGCCGCTGCTGGAGGGCGCTACTGATTGGTAGGGAGGTTGTGGCGGCTGCTGAGCCGCTTCTGCCCTCCGCTCTGCTGATAGCTCCGCCGGCCGCACGCTCGAGTCTCGCCGGTACCGCCGGTTGCTGGGTGAGTCTGTCCCGGACAGGCTGCTGGCCGAGTCGCTCATTGGCCGCCTCTGCTGGCCGCTGCCGCCGCCTGTCCGCTCCCGCTCGGCTGCCGCCTCAGCATCAGTCAGTCGCCGCAGCGTGATGTTGCCGCCACGATCGTCGTGTACTTTCACCTTCACGCTGACGGGCTGGTTGGACTGTGGCGGATATGCGGAGCGGCCGTCTTCTGCCCTCCGCCGACTGTTGCTCCTCCCCGCTGCTCCGCTCGCTGCTGCGCCTCCTGCTGCACCGGCGACCGCCCCTGCTGCCGCAAAAGCCTCTGCTTCTCTGCGCCGACGTGAGGCCGACCGACGCCTTTGTGTGCGGCCCTGGGTCGGGATGATTGAGTCACCGTCAGAATCTGGCGGCATCTCTGGCATCGTAACCGGCTCGATGTCTTGCCGGGACCGCGATATCGAGTGGGACCGCCGCGGATTCGCGACTGGCGTCACAGGAGGGTAGCCAGGAGGGTAGGCCGCAGGAACCGGGGCGTGGCCGGGAACTGGAGGTGCATCGATGACCGATTCCGTTACGTCTGAATAGGCGCTCTGCGCCTGTGGTGGTGGACGGCTTCGTCGGTCTCGGCGCACCGGGGAGCCGTGGCCGTCTCCTGTGTATCGCTGACCATGGGCGCCGGCACGTCGATCCTCCTCCTCCCGGCGCATGCGTTCGTTGTTTTCGGCATCGGAGCGGCGACCGAACCGGCTAGCGATCCAACCGAGGCCCATACCAGCCAGGAGTCCCTTGCCAGCAGAAGCAGCCCGGCCACTGGCGGGAGGCGTGCGTCTCGACGGGCTCTGGTATGAAGAGTAATCCGAACCATCGACGGGGTCGCGCAAAGAGTGCGTGCGCTGATGAGACGGTCGCGGCGTGACGGGTCTGTTGTTCCGGTAAGCGGCACCCACAGAAGCTGCGGCGGCCCCTGCGGCGGCACCTGCGGCAGCAGCAGAAGCAGCGCCGTGCCGTCTTGGTCCGGGAGTCGGCGAGGCGGGTCGGTCGACGCGGCTATCTTCTGTGAAGTAGCTCACCTCACTCGGCGGCACCGTGTTTCGTCTCGGGGGCGGGCGCGACAGACGGCCGTGGCGGCTGGGAGTATCCGTTTCGACTGCGGAGTATTCTTCGTCCCGATTTTGGTTCCGCTTCTGACGGCGGTTGGACATGAAGTTCGTTAGAAGAGCACCCGCTCCGGCGACAGCGCCAACCGCGAGCAGTTTGTTCATGAAGCCGTTGTTCCCACTAGCCTTGCGGCGATTGGCCTCGAACTTTTCTTCTTCGACGAAGCTCTCCGATCCTCTTCGCGACGAGATCACTTCCGCACGGCTGTAGCTGCGGCTGCGACTCCGGCTTCGGCTGTCTACGCGAGAGCGGCTCTGGCGCCGGCTGCGGGCGGGAGAACGGTTGCGGTTCCGTCCACGCAGAAGCGCCCAGGCGGCCCCGCCGGCTGCCAAAGGCCCAAGCCAACGGAGCATGCCGCCAGAGGACTTTGCGGGGCCGTCGGAGCGACCACCGCTGATAAAGACATCTTGGTCGCGGCGGCCTTCGTGACGGTGGCTCAAGATGAAGTAGACGAGCAGAAGGAATGTCATCCAGAGCGTGTAGAGAATGAAGAGGGACTTGGGCGAGCCGTAGAGCGTCAGGCCGAGCGGTATCTGGACGATGCCCAGCAGGGCAATAAGGCGGCCGGACCATCGGTGGACTGTGAGGCGGAGAGAATGCCGGCCGGCCAGATGCCGCACCAGACGGCCGCCAATGGCCTGCAGGAGGATCAGCGTGTAGATGGCGACACCGATGCCGTGGTGGGGGTTTGTCAGGCTGCGTTTTGGGCCGACGGCGAACCAGCCGAGGACCAGCACGACGGTCGAGAGCAGGACGGCTACGATGTTGAGGTATGCGTGGTAGCGGACCGCAAAGCCAGAGCGCTTGTTATAGAAGCGGGCCATCATCACGCTGATTGGAATGATGACGAGAAACGTAATGACGGCGAGGATGCCGTGGCCCTTGATGAGGGTGTGGTACTGCGGGATGGTAGAAAAGCGGTTCCCCATTCCTGTGCGGGAGCCCGGGTTAGCGTCCAACGAGCTATATTGACGATTCTCATTTCGTTCGGCAATTGAGACGTACCATTGTACCGCATTGTGTCAAAATTGAGGCCTACGAGATTGGGCAGGAGGAAGTCATTCTTGGTGAAGTCCCAGGTCCCGTCGCCGACATTCATCGTGTCGGACGAGTAGGAGCTGGAGCCCGCCGGGGCGAGCTGGTCGGCCGGCGCCATGTCGGCGGCGGCGGAAGCGGCGTGGTCTGCTGGTGATGGTGGTCGGTGCTGCTGGCTGCTATCTGAAGAGAGCAGAGAGGACTCCAAAGGCCCGGAATGGCGGCGGCGGCGGTGGGAATGTGGGCGGGTGCTGGTGGTGCCGCGCTATCGAGAGAACAAACTGTGGGTGGAATGCAGCGAGGCGATGGGTGTGGTGAGCAGAGGAGAGCGAGAATGCTAGAGAAGTCGTTGCTGTTCGAGACGTCTGTCGATGGATCGCTGGTTCTCGCCGGCTCGGGAGGCCTCGATTCTCGCGAGGAATGGCGGGGTATCGGGACGTAAACAGAGGGCGCCCGGAGAAGAAACGAGCAGTATGCGAAAGTCTTTCAGGGTCAGGATGCCTTCTGTAAATGGCGATGCAAAGCGCTGCGAGCGAAGTTGTGACGGATGAAACGGCGCAAAACGAGAAATCCGCTCAGAATAATTTGTAAATAAAGAATCCGTCCAGGGTCCTCCGCCGCGCAATGCGAAAATACTCTCCGGGCACACTCAGAAGAATAATAAGCTCACTGGCTGTCCATGCACGTTTGATTGGCTTGTTGTCTCCCCGTCCGCCAGCTTTGTCCGGGCGCAGCGCTGTTGTGCGGCCAAGAGTCGTCCTGCAGCTTGCTGCATCGGGCCACGGCGCTGGTGTGTATACACAGCTGGGATGTCCCGTTGGTGGGGTGACGGCGACTGGAGGCGCGCCCCACTGCGTTCATGGCAACCACAGGAGCTGTCTTTCATCAGCAGACACGCGGCTAGCCGTATTTGGCCGATAAGCTGATAAGCCATTTCCCCAGTTCTTTGGATCACGTGAAAATTCATGTGACCTAGCCTTTAGTTTGGGCATATGTTGTACTCTGTAATTTGTCTCGTGATATCCATTCCGACTTTCGCTTCCTGGAGCTCAAGAAATCCAGACCGTCATTCCGGATCGCTGCGAACTAAGTTTGCTCGCAAGCACATGCATCTACTCGTAATGAACTCGGAAATGCGCAGTAGACCTGATTTACTTTAAACCAAGATCAACCACCCCTCAGGTTCCACGCTTCTAAATCAAATCTTTCTTCTACTCGTACCTCTTCCCCAGCTTCTGCATTCAGCACATGATGCTTAGCTGCAGGCAGTTTGATGAGCTTCTTCATTGCCTCTTCGACGATGGAACGCCACGCGGAGCTCCTCGAACAAGGACTGGGGTGCCAGCGCTGTCAGCTGCTGCTGAGAGTTCTGGTGAGATGGAGAAGACAAGGCGCTAGAGCCCGGTTTGGCGCAGTTTGCATACCCCGTATTATAGCGCGTCCTGCCTATAACTGCTGGACAGCAGCCAACGCGGCCTGTGACCACCGACGCGGGTACTTTGGCCGCACCCCAGTTCTGCCGCAAACATCATGTACCCACATGCCTCTGAACCCCACAGCAGCCCAATGAGATCAGGAGTACAAGTATGCCGAGGCAAGAGCGACTCGCAGCAGCCGAGAATGCCAACCTTTTTTTTTCTGGGCCCGCGTTCTGCTTTTCCCCTTTCATGAGGTCAGCCACGCTATTATCGACCGACCAGCGTGCGCTTTCGCCAGCAGAGCGGTCTTCGGGTTCTTCGACAAGCATGCGGCCTTCAACACGACACATCGCGTCCCCCATGGCTTCTGCTCCTGTGCTCGGCTGTTTCCATTAAAGCACAGAGGCACACGAGACACGCTTCGCGGTCTCCACTGTTTCCTTCTCTTCTCCCTTCTTTCCTTTGTTTCTTCGATCGACACATCGCCACCTCTTCCCCAGACTACCGCCCTGCGAACCCCCCCCGTCCCAACGTCACCCCATAGCATCCTACGATGGCCTTTCGCAACACCTATTCGGCCGGCCTGAACCCGGCCTTTGCCGGAGGCGGCCGCGGCAAACAGGCGTCCCTATCGTCATCCTTGTCATCGCTCTCGGCCTCCGCGTCCTCCCGGAACGGCTACAACGGCCAGGGCAGCCATGCCAGCAACAACATCTCCAAGACCTACAGGCAGGCATCAACGCTGTTCCTGACGCGTCGGCTGCCGGAAGCGCTGACGACGCTCCTCCCTCTGATCTCGCCGCCGCATGCCGACGACGACGACAGCAGCCACAACAACAACACCAACGGCAACGGCTATGACAAGGGCGCATCGCCGGCCGTCGTGGTCGAGCCGGCACCCGTGGCCTCGGCATCTCGGGCCACGCGTGTCAAGGTGTGGAGCTTGTACCTGACCATCCTCAACGCCATTGTCGAGCTCGAGCCCGACGAGGGCAAGGACGCGTTCGGCACCCAGGACTGGCGGGCCCTCTGCACCAAGGTGCGCGACGGCGAGGTCTGGGAGGAGGTTGTCCGGAACGGCTACCACGGCGCCGAGGGCGATGTCGATGCCGACGTGGTCATCAACCTGTACGTATCCTTCCCTTGTCTGCACCCCTGCCACTGCATATATCCTAACACCCCCCAGGGCAACACTCTTGCTAGCGCACGCAAAATCACAGGCCCTCAACCAGAAGCGCCTCGAGAGCTACCTCTCCTACTCCCAGATCCCGCCGAATCTCGACCTGTCGGGTCGGTTCGAAACGTCGCTGTCGCGCCGGTCACTCTCCCGGCACCGGTCGCCGGCGCGGCGGACGCCTGGCACGGACACGCCGCGGGACCTCAACTCCCGCGTCAAGATCCTGGAGCTGTACACGCTGCACGTCCTCCTCCGCAATGACGAGTGGGACTACGCGCGGGAGTTCATCACGGCCAGTCCCATCCTGGACGAGGAGCGCCGCGAGGCTTTTTTGCAGGCCCTGCAGAGCTTGCATGATGAGCAGCACGAAGCCGAGAAGCGGGAGAAAGAGGAGACGCGGAGGCAGGAAGAGCAGGTCCAGCGCGATCTCGAGGAGACGCGGCGCATCCGGGCCGAGAACGAAGAGAGGGAGCGGAGGCGAATAGAAGACGAACGCGCGAGGCGCGAGGGCGACAGCCGCGGCGGTGGCAGCGAAGCAGACTACACAGGCGACGGTGCCAGCTCGGGCAACCGGCGGCACAAGGCGCCGTCAAGTGCGGGAGGAAGCACATCCACCAGGGGCGGGGGAGGCGGCCGGTCGCGGTCCTCGAAAACATCACGGCCCGCAGCGCCCAGCTCCGCGTCGTCCTCCCACCACAACCACAACCAACAGCCATCCGCAGGGTCCGCTAAGCCTGCCAGGACCCCACCAACGCCCAAGCCAAAAGCAGCCAAGGGGACGAGCAGAGCGGTTGCAGTGCCG
Organism: Sporothrix brunneoviolacea; assembly: GCA_021396205.1. Classification (NCBI taxonomy): domain Eukaryota; kingdom Fungi; phylum Ascomycota; class Sordariomycetes; order Ophiostomatales; family Ophiostomataceae; genus Sporothrix; species Sporothrix brunneoviolacea. Next base: position 7,207 of record WNYD01000154.1, read on the forward strand.
CCGCCTGCCACGCTAGGATCCCGGACGGCGATGCTCTTCTCGAGCTTGCGGGGGCTCCTGGAGCAGATGGGCCTGGTGTTCCAGACAACCCCCATGGCCGTGGTGCGGACGCTGCTGTTTATCATCGCATTGTTGGTCATGTTGAGCCGGCGGAACGTCCGGGAGCGCATTACTCGCATTCTGGGCACCGGGTGGAACAAGATCAAGGCCACCGCGGGCATGGGCGTTAAGGTCAGTTACATTTAAGTTAAGCGGATTGGGAGGGGGGTGTCATGCGTTTCTATTTTCATTTGCTGCTTCTGTTTTGTATTTGATGTTTCGCGAGAGGGCGCTGTACTATAAGCATTCAGGGACGGGTCATACAGAAAGAAGGGAAGCAATTACAAAAAAGAGAACGACAATGGGGAGACTGCATAAGCACAAAATTGCATGAGAACTCGTATATTTAATACACATCATATTTCCATTCATATACAAAGGCGATGTCTATCGTAATACATGGAACATATGCCTTGAGCCCCAAAAAAAAAACGCTTCTTTCTCTCTCTCTTTCCCATGTGGGTATCAAATCAGCCAAATACCGCCGAGACTTTTTTTGTATCGTCTAGAGAATGCCAAAATAAATAACAAGAACAAATAGCAAGAACGCGAGAAATACACCGTCGCCGTCGAGCCCAACCCGGGCCGCGCCGGGACTAGTACTGTGTTCGATTCGTCTTCTTTTGGTAGAAGAGCTGTTGACGGTTAGCATTGCATCTTAACAAACGAACGAGCGAGCTGGAATCCTCGAGGAGGAGAGGGAAGAGGCACGTACGTCTGTCCTGGAACTGCCCAGGTTGATAATCTTCGGACAGCCGTCGCGGTCCTTTTCGAGGCGCGTGCACTCGAAGCAGTAGAAGGCGTCCGAGATGCCCTCGCCGCCGCACACGACGCACTTGTTCTGGTAGTTGCCGAAGCTGCACTCGTCGCAGATGTGCGCGAGCGTCGTGGGCCGCACGTACGAGTCGCACACGGGGCACTTGCCGTCGCACTTGTCGCAGAGCCGGCCGATGGCGATGCCGGGCTGCTTGCGGCACATGACGAGATCGGGGTGATGGCGCGACATGGCGGGAGAGAGGGGGGGGATTCAGAGAGTACGTGAGTGTTCTGGAGGATCTCTGGCGGATCGAGCAGTCGTGGACGTGCTGGAGAGGCGGAGTGGTGGTGGCGTCGAGATGTCGTCAAGATGTGGATGTTCGACGTCGGATCGTTTCGAAATTTACAGAGGCCGCAAAATATAATCGACGGCCGATGTCCGCTGGCCGCTGGAAGCTTGCTGTAGACAGGCCTTTGTTCGACGCTCATTGGGCAAGAGCACCTCGCCTACAGTGGATTTCTCATCTTTCGCCACTACTGTACCCTTCCAGCCACTTCTGTGGCTAGACCCAGTATGGGGGGTTGCCCACTAGCTCTAGCGGCTGTTTTGGCCAGAGGCACAGGAGCTGTCTCGCACGGGCGGTGCACGGAGGTACGAGCTCTCACCCAGTGGGGAGGGCAGTTTTTCTAGTTTTCCCGCAGCCTTGCATTCGCGTCTCCAACGGCAAACGGCACACGTCCAACAGTGCAGCAACAATGACTGCAGTTCTGGCCTGAATTGTCTCATACGACAGGAGCTGGTGTTCTCGATTCTCGTATTGCTCTCTGTCGTTGGCACGCCATCCACAAGTGGCTACTTTGCGAGTCCGATATCCGCTGGCAGGGACGCAGAAACAAAGAGACAATGCCGGCTGACAAAGAGTAAGAAAGACCCAAGATGCGATCGGGACTGGTGACCGGGGCATGGCTAACGCGTGAGGAATTCTCGACGTTTAGGGACGCCCTTCCTCCGGCTTCCAACGGTACGGAAGCAGAGCCGCAAGCAACTGCAGCTCTGACTGAAGCTCCAGCCGACGACACACAAGTCTCGCCGCAGACAGCCAAGAGGCGAAGGGACGACTCGCTTTCACCAGGGAGAGATGCGCGCGGCAGCTCTTCAGCGAAGGGGCCGGACGCAGAAGCGAACGGCCGGCACCGGAAATTGAACGACGGCGACGACGAGCCTGTGCTGAAGCGATCCAAGGTGGACAAGGGCAGCAATGGGCGGAATGATGCCTACGACGATAGAATGCCGAGGTCTCCAGAACCGCGGAGCCCCCGAAATGGCAACTCACGCCATGGGCGAAGCCGAAGCAGAAGCCGAAGCAGAAGCTGGACTCGAAGCCTAAGCCGAAGCCCAAGCCGGAGCCGGAGCCGGAGCCGGAGCCGGAGCAGAAGTTGGAGCAGAAGCCGCCATAGGCGCCATGCCAGAAGCCCCGAGAGAAATCGCGGCAACAGGGGTTCAATTCGAGAACGACGCGGCGGGCATGACGACAGAGAGTCTACCCCTCCGTACAAACGGCGACGCTCCTCTGGCGGCAGCGGCATGCCGGAACCCGGACCGCGCGATGTGCGCCGCAAATCGAGCGTCTCGCAAGAGGAGCGGAAGCGCGGACAGCGGCTCTTTGGTGGTCTGCTCAGTACCCTAAGCCAGACGGCGACCGCTAGGGCAAGAACAGCGTCCGGTCCTGGAGGCCAGAGAGGTGGGCGAGGTCCAGGTGGACCGGGCGGACCTAGGACCGGGGCGCAGCCGGGGGCGCGACCGCCGGATGTACGTGAGAAGCAAGACGGCGTGGAGCGCCGCCGCTTGGAAGGTGCAGACCGGCGGCAAGAGGCCCAGAAGCAGTCGGAAGAGGACCGCAAGCGGCATGCAGAGCGCGTGGCCAAGCTCGACCGCATTCGCAAGATCGAGCAGGTCAAATTTGACGAGCAGAAGGTACGTGTTTGCGATTGCTGTTTCATTTGTGTCGGTATTTTATGCTAACGAACCAAGCTGCACACCGTACAAGCCAATGAGCTCGCTCTCGCCCACAACCTACAGACAAAAAGCAAGCCGGTGCTGGTATGTCTCCCGCTTGCGCTACGCGGTATTTTTTGTTCGCCTTTGGTGGTGATTGCTGACTATGGCGTTGTAGTACTATCGCCCATGGGAGCTCACCAGGGAGCAGGAGCGGGTCATTGAAGATCAGGTGCAGGCCGCAAAGCGCCGCACTTCCCGACAAAGGAGGGACTTTGAGAAAGAAAAGCAAGAGAGGCTTGCGGCGTTGGGTGTGCGATACATCGCCAAGGAAATACTCATGGAGCCGGTCGACGAACCGGAAGAGGCACACCAAGTGAAAGCAGAGCTCGAGGCGAATGCAGACACGGCACCATCACACCGAGAATCGGATGCCATGGTAGACGAACCTACCGCACAAGTGGATGTCGAAGCGAAGCCGCCGCTGCAGCCGCAGGCCGAGGAAGGCGGACAGCAACATCCAGCAGAACACGACGAGCACAAGCGCGAGCACGGGCACGGTCACGGCCACCATGATCGCCATGATCATCATGATCACCACGATGAAAGAGACAAGGACATCATGGTAGAAACAGAGGAGGACACGGTCATCTATTAGTCGAGTGCGGTTTCTTCTAAAGATGTTCGGCTAGGTCTGAATCTGGCTACCCGGCTGTTCACCAAGTCGAGACTTGGAGTCCGTATCAAAAGTGCCATCGCAAGTGTAAACGGCTGCCTGCTTCGATGAAGACGTAATCGTTTTTGTGTGCCCACGATTTGATTTCACCGCTCGCTATCTTGTCCACAACAACATGGAGACTATCTCGACTAGAGCGGCGGTAGCAGGAGGCAATTTCGAAAGGACGAAAGCAAAAAGCCGCACTGCGCGACCATATCATTGGAGGAATGGAGGAGGAGAAGAGGGGAAGAGGAAAAGAGGTGCCAATCTTGCAAAGCAAGCCCACGATATGCAGTAGGGCTTGCAGCCCTTCGGTAAACAAGCGAGCTTATACGCGCATGCTGGCGCTGGCTGGACGAACTTTACCGGAGCGGCGCTCATGAGACGATAAGGGGAGACTCTAGAGGGTGGGGGAGAGAACAGATACGGAGCATATGGGGTGGCCGGGCAGCAAAGAAAGTTGCCAGAGGCATCCGACTAGCCGGCATCTAAACTGCTCTTTTGCGTCCCTGGACATACCGCCAACCATGTCGATTACGTAGATGGTGCTAGATGGCCTTGGCTGGCGGTCGACTCCAATGGTTCTCATAGCACGGTGACTTCATATCTACGATCGCGGGAGGCGGGCGAGCCTGGAGAACATGCCGGACGATGGAGACGGCGGCGAAAACGGGGGCAGCCGAAAGGACGGCCGCTGTGATAAGCGCATCGTCAGCTAGGCGTGAACGCAGGCGACGAGATTATGACAGAGCATTACAGCACAGAACCACTAATACACACACACTCTAGTATCTTGGTGTGTTTGGGCGACCATCCCGCTGGACACCGCTGGGTCCCGGCTGCGCACAGGGCTGGCCGTCTATATAATATGTGGGCGGGCTGCTCCGGCCGAAGCACAGATCGACGTGGGGCAGGCAAGCACTCTAGGGCCTCAGCCGCAGACGTAACCGCCACACAGCTGTCTCGCAGCGTGCCAGGCCTCCAGGCTTTCCTACCCAATTGGCGCACATCAGCAGCTGCCACCCGCCTGGCACGCCCTGGCACGCTAATCGTGGCTTCCTGATTCGCCTGGCCCCGTGCCACTGCCACCTGCGGGCAATCGTCATACAGCGCCTTCTGTCTTGGTCTTGTTCCGATCACAAGCCACGCACCGCGTTCCTGTCGCACTTGCTCTTTTGTTTTCGCGACTGCCTAGCGACTTCCCCTTTTCGTGGCCGGCCATTAAGGTTTTTTGTCCTTCGCGCCTGCCAAGCAAGGGTCCAGGTGCGGATCTGCGTCAGACAGGGCAGAACAGAGGGGCTCAGTGGAGTGGGGGAAACACCGCACAGCCAGCCAACCAGCGCCTTATTTCCCGTCCCGTCCGCCGATTTGCCTCAAACCTCGTCTTGGTCATCGTCTGGCCATCGAACTGCGACACCCACACACACACACAGACGCACGCACGTACGCAGGTTCTCCAACAAGTTTTGTTGTTATTTCTTGGTTTTTCGGTCCTTTCGACGACGTGTGCGCTCGCTCTAATTACCGTGTCGTCGATCGGAGATGCAGACACGCTCGAGTCGTTCGACGATCCCATCCTCCCCCGCGACGTCCATAAAAGGACGGTCAGCCAGTTACCTTCGTGCGGCCGATACATCCTCGCTGTGAGAAGACATTAGACATCCAACCGAGGCCCACAGAATACCGCCAACGCAAACACATCGCTGCGGGGTATGCAGCGCGTTTGGATCATGGACCAGATACGGAAGATGTTCGCCAAGAAGGACGCCGTGGACCCGGACTATGCCCCGATCAACGACGAGCGGATACGGCTCTCCCCCGACGATGAGGGCGGCTACGCATCGTCGATGATGGAGGGCGAAACCGAAGAGGAGGCGCCGTTCTCGTGGTTCGAGTACAGCATCTTTGCCCTGATCGGCGTCGCCATGCTCTGGGCCTGGAACATGTTCATGGCCGCCGCGCCCTACTTCCAGACGCGCTTCGCGTCAGACCCCTGGATCCTGGCCAACTTCCAGTCCACGGTCATCTCGGCGTCGACTTGCACGAACCTGGCAGCCATGCTGATCCTGACCAACATCCAGTACTCCGCCTCCTATCCGTTCCGCATCAACACCGCCCTCGTTATGAACGTGGCGGTCTTTGGCCTGCTCACAGCCTCCACGTCCATCTTTCTCCACGCCTCCCCCCTCCTGTACCTCTTCTTCTTGGTGACTATGGTGTCGGGCTCGGCCTGGGCATGCGGCCTCATCCAGAACGGCGCGTTTGCCTTTGCCGCCTCCTTTGGCCGGCCCGAATACACACAGGCCATCATGGCCGGCCAGGGCGTGGCCGGCGTGCTGCCGCCTCTGGCGCAGATGGTGACCGTGCTGGCGTTCCCTCCGCCAGCGGCACCACCGTCCGAGTCGACGGGCGCAGACGCAGCCACAGGCGTGCTCGACTACGACGCCGTGGCCGAAGCGGGCACCTCGGCCTTTTTCTACTTCTTGACAGCGGTCGTGATATCCGTCTGCGCCCTCGTGGCCTTCCAGTCCCTATCGCGGCGCCACGACCGCATCGTGGAGAACCGCATGGCGCAGGCCCTGTCCGAGAGCCTCGCCTCGATCGAGGAGGCCGAGCGCGCCGCCAGGAAAGTCGTCAGCATGAAGACGCTCTTCTTCAAGCTGCACTGGCTGGCGCTGGCGGTGTTTGTGTGCTTCGTCGTCACCATGTGCTTCCCCGTGCTGACGCCCAAGGTGCTGTCGGTCGCACAACCGTCGCCCGCCGGCCGTCCGGTGCCGCCCATCCTGCAGCCATCGGCGTTCATCTCGCTGGCGTTCTTCTTCTGGAACCTTGGCGACCTGCTCGGGCGCATGTCCACCATGTTGCCGGTGCCGGCGGTGATCCAGCGGCGGCCGGTGCTTCTCTTCGCCTTTGCCATCGCGCGGCTGCTCTTTTTGCCGCTGTACTTTTTGTGCAACCTGGGCGGGCGCGGCGCCGTCGTGGACAGCGACCTGTTTTATTTGCTTCTCGTGCAGCTGCCGTACGGCCTGAGCAGCGGGTGGCTGAGCTCGACGGCCATGATGATGGCGGGCGAGTGGGTCGAGGACGGCGAGCGCGAGGCGGCCGGCGGATTCATGGGCCTGTGTCTCGTGGCGGGCCTGACCGTGGGCAGCTTTTTGAGCTTCTCCATCACAAACATATAGGCGCATTTTTGTAAAGATTTTGTTGTTTTCCCTTTTCTTACCCTGCCTTTTCTCACATAGATTTTTTGCATTTGCATGAGGATATGAAGCTGTTTTCTGGATCATCTATGTTGGGATGTATATACATGGCCTTTTAGTCCGGCGTTGCTTTTACAGAGCCTTTTGGAAATTTGGCATTGTTTTTTTGTCTCTCTTTTTTTGCCTTATACAAAGATACTCCGATGCCACGGCAGAACCCCGTGTGCCTTACCTTCCTTTTCGTTGAGTTCGACCATATAGAAACCATCATTTTCACATACTCTGCCTGCTCTTTGTCTATGTCAAAGGTCAAACCGTCATCGGGTCACACGCGAAGTTTGTGTTGCCTTTCCTTCAGGCCTATTCGCCTTACTCTCCGCCCCCCCGTATGCGGGTTCTGTACGCCATACATTATGCACGATGCACCTTCTTTGCTTCTTGTTATACCGCTCGTACAGCCCAGAAATGACTGACGTGCTGCGCTCGGCAAAAAAGAATGCTCTTGTGGTATAAATTCCCTAATACCCGTGATAATGATATAAGTACAAAAAACAAAGACGAAACAAAAAAGAGAATCAGTCCACATTTGAAAACTATAATCCAAACGCCTCTCTTTCGTTATGCATCCCTCTCGCCAATCTCCATGTCTACCTTATTGAAAAGGCAAAGTACGCTCTGGTACCATTATGCTCTGATGCTCCTGTCGTCTCCCTGATGCCAAAAAAATCTATGCTCCAATGCATTATAATACAGTATAAAAAAAAAGAACCAAGAAAAGTTAATGCAAAAAAAGCTAATGAAACAAAATTGGGGAGAAGGGTTGATGAACAGCGATCAACCCCGTCGCCGCTCCAGCCAGCACTGCGTCTGCCGCCGCGGCTCTTCGGTCCCCAGATAGAAGCCGCCCGCCAGCAGCGTGCGCTCCTGCGCCTGCCACCGGGCCAGCTTGCGCCGGCCGTCCTTGCGGTCGAGGTCGCCCAGCTTGGCGGAGATGGAAATGGGGGAGGAGGAAGCAGGCGCAGTCGCACTAGCACTGCCCTCGCCGACCGTGACCCGCAGATAGCATGTGCAGTCCCGCAGCGTCATGGCTGTCTGGAGACGGTCGAGAGCGGCAGACGAGGAGGGACCAGCTGTCCCATTCGCAGCGCCATCCATCTTCACCGACAGAGCACCGTGCGGGTCAAACTCGTTCTGAATGGCGGCCACGCGGCGGAACAGATTGGTGGCTCGCAGCCAGCGGATGATTGCCGGACGGGCTTTTAACAAGGAGACAGACGGCGACAAGGAAGGCTTGTGGGATGGCGAGGTCGACACTGCCGAGCCCAGGTGCTGGCAGACATAGTCCCACAGGGCCGCTTCGAGGTCGTCCTCCTCTTCTGGGGTCGTGGGCGGCTCGGCAACGAGGACCATGGGACACGGCTTGATTTTGTGTGCCTTCTTGGAGCGGACGGCGTGGCCATTGGTCCCGTTGGATGTTGGCGGTGCTGACGATGCCGCTGAGAGGGCGCACGTGCGGCATCGGCGCGCCCCAGTTGGGGCGCTGGGCGACTGGGCCAGCCACTTGGGCTTGCACTGGATGGTCGTGGTGGTCGACGGGCGCGGCATCTTCTTGCAGGCCGACGTCATATCTTCGACGAGCAGAGCCACGTCGACGCCGGCCGCAACGCGCGTGCCCACCCAGTCAGGGCGGCGGCGGCGGCTGCGGTCGAGGTCGGCCAGCAGGCCGTCCAAGACCGCGTGCACGCCAGTTGCGACGACGCCCTGCACCAGGTGCTGACCGACCAGCCACTCGACGCCCAGCAGCGGGCGCAGGACGGCGGCATAGTAGGCGTGGTGGTCGAGGCAGATGGCCGGGCCGACACCGGGGCCGCCCTTGGGGATGCGCAGCAGATGCGTCAACAGGGGGTCTGAGTCATCATTGTCGTCGTCGTCGGCGTCGTCGTCCTTCACTGGGGCCACGCAGAAGACGGCGTTGGCAGAGCCTTCACCGACGAACGAGCAGGTCACGGCCGGCGGCATGGCGGTGATGAGAGGGGGCGTGGGCGGCAGCAGGAGTGGCAGTGGTGGTGGTGGTTGTTGCGGCGGGTGCGATTGCGGCGACAAGGATGCGATGGCGGCGGCGGCAGCGGCAGCAGCAGCGCTGTAGCGGCCATTGAGCGTGTCGGCGACAACGACGTCCGCTTCGGCGGCCATAGGAGGGGATGGGAGGAAAATAGGAGAGAGGAGGGAGAAGGTGAAAAAGAAAAGAAAGGGATTGTTGCAGAGGAAGGGACAAGACAAGGCTGCCAAGAACGGTAGTGCGGAGGGGGGCCCTTGTGGAAAAAGGAGAGAGACAGCAAGAAAGGAACGTAGTGCGACGATAGCCGCCGCTGCGAGAGACGGGTTTGGTTCGGGCGGCGAGGAGGAGGCGAAACGGCAGAAGAGAGCAAGACAAGCCAGAAGAGGGCCGGAAACGATCAAGGCAGTAATTATAAAGTAGTTGGCCGCGAAGCCGGAAGGCAGGGCACAGTTGAGGGCCGTCTGGGAAGGGCCATTACGTGAGAGCTTGTCGCGGCTAGCCGATTAAAGAGGGAAGGCACAGACAAAGGGACGGCGAAAGGCAGTTACCCTTTTGGGAAGTGCCTCTTGAGACACGCATTCGATCTCGAATATTGGCCACTTATTTTGTGTCTTTTTATTAGTGTGCTTGTTTATTTGTTTAATTCGCCCGAGGGGCTGGCTCGCTGCATCCTTTCGATCTCATCTCTCAGCTCTCACATCTCACCTCTGCGGGTCATGTGCCAGGCTGTGTCCCCGGCTTTCCCTGGGACGCAAACGCCGGGCAGCAGAAGCAAGAAACGCGTCGGGCGCTCCGTATCGCACGGGGAGGCCGCTCGTCCGTCACGGTGGAGGGACCAACAGACGACGCAAGACGCAGAAATGAAGCCATCGCCAGATGGCCCCGCCGATAGGGGCCGCGATATCGACACACTCGGCACGGGACCAATATAGATATAGCGACCGTTCTCCAGCGCCCGCAGACGGGGCTGCAGGCTCAGCTCGTCATGCAGGGCAATCTCGTCATCGCCGCGGTTTCCCACCCTCCCACTGGCTGCGTGCTCGGCAGAAGCTGCACCTATTGCAGGGGGAGAAAGGCACAGGCGGGCAGGGCAGAGGGGCAAGGGCAGAGGGGCAGAGACGAATCGCAGGAGGGAGACAGGCGGGCGACCAGAGCCTGTGCGCCCCGCTGCTGCAGCCTGCCGCCGGTCCCGGCCAAAGAGAGGCGGGCATCTGGTGCCAGTCCATCGCTCTAGGCGGCTTGTGCAGATGTGCATAAACCAGTCTTCCGGTCTCAGGCGGATGGCGTATGGCCGCTTCTCTCTCTTTCTCTCTCTCTTCTCTGCTACTCTCGTTCTCGCCTCATAGCCTCGCAGCACCTCGCCGGTCCGGTCCGTCCACGCCTGCTGCATCTTGCTTCCCCGGCGATGCATTCACGGCCTGGCTTCACCACCCCGTCGCCGCTACGCGCATGCTTACTGCTCCTCCTCGTCCCCTTTCGGACTCGGCGCTGCAGGCCTGCCCCGGCCCCTGGCTGCCCCGCGCCCGAAAAGGCGGTGGGTATCTCAGTGCTGGCGCCGTCACCGCTATCTCCTCCTTGCAGATGCTCGGGGCCAGGTCGATGTCTCGCCCTCGCCTGCATGTTTCACTCTGCACACCCCTGAGGAACTGCGGAGGTTTCTACGAGTACTCGTAGTGCTCCTTGTGGTCCTCTTTGTGGTCTATTTCCTGGTCCCCTTTCCCGCTTTCTCCCTTTCCTCCTGACTCTCAGAATGGCTTTGTTCTCGTGTCAGCAGAGGGCTGTCACGGGTCCACAGCACCAGGCACACGGCGTCGCCCAGGACACAATCATCTGCCCGCGGCGAAATTGCGAGCGTCGTCGCCGCCGGTCCTGATCGTCCCGAGTCGCCTTCCAACACGCCCGCCCAAGGCACAGTGCCATCCTTTTCTCCAGGCGACCGCGAGAAAACGCCGCCAACGGACAACGAACAGGCCACTAACCGCTGGCCATCCCCAATCCGTCCACAAATCGTGAGTTGTCTCCCCACCTGGGTCGCCTTCTCGTCGTTCCCCTGCTCTCCATTTCTCCATTTTCCCATCCCCTGTGTCAGACTGTCTCGAGAATGCTGCATGCACTATGCGGCGGAGGTCCATTTTTGTCACACTACTGCTGCGTCCTCGTCTCTCGCTGCCCCCAGACGCGCAGACGGTCTGTTTTCCTGCATGCACTGCTTCTCCACTCGTAACTGCTCCACAGCCGACCATACGATAGTGAGTGCAGTCTTACAGCTAGCGCCCAGCCGTAGACCATGGGATATCTTAAAATACAACCAGCGCATCCTCGACCTTGGCTGTGATATTGGAGGCGGTGAGTGGTCACGTGCCGGATAACATCATGAGCCGGCGCTGTTGTGGGTGGCGGGGAAGGGGGTGGAATTTTACGGGACGGGCTGGCGGGCGAAAACAAGGTGAAAAAAATTTAGAGGCAGATGGCCGCCAGAAAAACAGAGCCAGCAAAACTACGCGTCGCCATTGGGCAGGCCAAGCTCCATCCTTGCATTCCCACATGCAAGTTTTTCTTTCCCATGTCGCTTTGGCCGCAGCGATCCTGGCTATCCCCGTCTGCGCCTGCCAATTCCCTCACGCCATCCGCCTGTGCTCTTTCCTCGAAGCACTTTTTTGCGCCTCCGCCTCTCCGGCCCTCTCCGCCTCCACATTTCCTTCCCTCGACCTATCTCCACCACACAACTTTTTTCGGGCGCTGCAACGGCTGTTCTGCCTCGCTCTTTCCCTCATTTTGTTTCTCCTTGTCCCCGGGTTGCTCTTTCTGTTTTGAGCCTGTTCTTGTTTTCGTCTGTTTTCGGTCTCTCCTTCCTTCCTCACCTCGTGCATATCGACGCATTATCGTAATCCGCCCTTTCTCTTTCGACGACTTCTCGTTTCTCGCGATATCTCTTCTTAGTCTTCTCAACTCAGACTGTCCGTGACCAGCTTCAACGCTGCCTCTGCCGTCGCCGCTTCAACGCCGACCGATATCCGACGCCGCGCTTCCGCCGTGACTCGCTCCCCCGTCGACCCGTGACAGCGCGATCGACTCGTGCACCTCGACTGCTTCACTGCATCGATTGCTTCGCATCTTCACAGTTTCACCGCCTCACCGCTTCAACTCGACGACTTCGACGACGACGACCTCGCGGCTTCTCTTCCCTCGCCCCGCCCGCGCCTCCTCGACCTCTCCGCACCCACCCACGACCACACGATGAGAGTACGAGCATAACTTCGTGTCTGCGAATAGCAACGGACACCGCTCACGTGGAGGACGAAAAGCGTCGGCGCTTTGCCGCCAAGGACGACGACGACGACCTTTACGACGATTACGACGACTACGACGATCGCATCCTCCTCTACTGAATCTCCCCGCCGCCGGCCGCCATCATGGCCTTCAACTTCAACTGGTCGCCTCTCGCGGCCGATGCCAGCTTCTACCAACGCGCCCGCGAAATGCTGACCACCGCCCTCAACAAGTCCCCCAAACCGCCCATCATCGTCGACGACATTATCGTCACCGAGTTCAATCTCGGCTCCGTGCCGCCAGACCTCGAGATCCTCGAGATTGGCGACATCGCCGCTGACCGCTTCCGAGGCATCTTCAAGATGTGCTACGCGGGTGACGCCTTCCTGACCCTCAAGACACGCGTTCAGGTGAGTTCTAGCATGCGGCTTGGCTTGCAAGCTTCCGTTGAGCGCGTTTCCCTTCCCTGCTGGTCTATCTTGGCCCCTTTCCCATTTTCCCTCTTCCCTCCTACCCCTGCGGATACATAGTGGGTCCGCGCGGCGGTGAGGATCTCGCGATAAGGCCCTTTTCTTTTCCTATTTGGGATTGTGGCTTTTAACGGCTGGTCTCTCTCTATTGTCTATCGAATGCTGCATTTGTCTTCACGATCTCTGCCCGTCATCGTCGTGCCGTTTCCTTCTTCATTCCAGAAGCTTCAGACCTGCCAGGAAAACCGGGACCTCCCTTGTTTTGTATGAATCTTGTTGCAATTTACGCTCGACAGGGATTCGCGCAAAAATATTTGCGCCCCGACCGCTCTGTTTTCTTATCTGGTTTCTTATATTGCTCATTTGGTTTTCCCTCATTTCCCTTCCCATGGTTTTTTACCGCTTATTCCGAGAAAACGCGACTTTGCGTCATCGATCCGCCGCCTGTAATATACAGCTGCTAATACAAACTGCCAATCGCAATAGGCCAATCCACTCAACACATATCTCTCCTCAAAACCGTCCTTCACCTCTCCAGAACCTCTCGCCGCCGCGTCGGGCCTCACCATTCCACTCCAAATCACATTATCCGAAATCAAACTCTCCGCTTTCATTATTGTCGTCTTCTCAAAACAAAAAGGCCTCACCCTCGTCTTCCGCAATGACCCCCTCGAATCGCTCAAGGTCTCGTCGACCTTCGACTCCATCCAGTTCGTTAGGGACTACCTGCAGCGGACGATCGAAGGCAAGCTGCGGGACCTGATGATGGACGAGCTGCCGGCCATCATCCACCGCTTATCATTACAGCTATGGTCGCCTGACCAAGCGCCAAAGGATGACGACGCGACCGCCAACGCCGAGGACGATGGCGAGCTGCGCGTCAATCCTCTGGCCGATGCGCCACCCGACGCTGTCGACGTCAATGGCAACCTGATTGACGCGGGCGAGATCCCCTCGCTCTCGACAACAGGCAGCCCCGAGACACAGTCCCTCTTCTCCCAGAAGAACCTGCTGCGCCTGGCGGCTCTCACAAATTCGCATCGGACACTATCATTATTTACGCCGGGCATTCGGGAAGTTGTTTTCCGCGCATGGGCCGGTCCCTCCGATCGGCAAGACAGCCCCTCCGGCGGAAATAACAGTCCTCCATTCGCTACGCCAACAATGTCGCGAGGCAATTCGTTTACGGCGGCGGCAACGAGCACGACCGCCTCCACCACTACATACACATTCTCCGACACGGGCAGCCAAGTCCATGGCCACCTTCCTTCGCGGCCGTCGATGGTCAACCTCAGTTCTGCGACCACAGGCCTGTCCCTAGGCGCCAACAACCACCGCCATCCCAAGTCGTATGCGAATGGGCGCAAAAAGAAGACACGCGTCGTTAATCTGCGCAAGAGCAGCGGCAGCGGGAAGGACGGCATTGCTGGCAGCGCACCGGTCAGCGAAGCAGGCGACAGTGCATCTGACAGCGTGTCAGTCCAGGGCCCGTTGTCAGAACCGATTATGCCAGCATCGATCCCCGAAGAGGAGGAGTGCCAGGTTGATTCGCAAGCACCAGCTGCTGCACCATTCAGCAACATCAGTGCGGCGCTCGCAGCTGCCAGCAACCGCGTCCACTTCCAGGACAACAAAGAGAAGGTAGATGTCTCTTTGCCCGTCTGGCCACAGCAGAAGCGGCCGGAGGTGACGCGCGCAGGCGTGCCGTCAGGGGGTCTCTTTGAGCCTATGACCGCACCGGCCAGCGAAAAGCCCAGAGAAAAGCCTGCTGTCTCGTCGCCACTGGCAGCAGCACCCACAACGCCGCAATCCGCCGCATTCCCGGACTCGTCGCCCGTCATGGAGAAGGACTGGATCATGAAGATGGCGAGCGAGATTGCGCGCAGGGTCTATGACGAGAACCGGAAGAACCCGGTCTTTTGGGATGACCGAGATGAAGCCCCTCCACCAGCATATGAGGCTACGAGATAGTTTACATGTTGATACAGCCTATTCAACTCCTCAGTTACATACATTTTCTTATTTTTCCATTTTTGCGGCCTTTGATAACGCATAAAACTTTGCATAGTATGATACACGATAGACAAAAACAATACAATGATGAACCCCAGAGAAAGAGAAAGGCTTGTGAGAACTATATCATTTGCAAAGTACAAAATACGACCTGTTTTTTACCCAATGGCTCCGTGAATGCATTTATCCTCGCCCCCTCGTTTCCATACCCCTTGTGTACATGCTTGCGGGGGGACTCTCCTTTTCTGCCGTTTTGGCCTTTCTCTCAGACTGCCACCGCCGCAGGACGCAACCGGCGGACGGGCCCGTGGTTGGCCTGCCAGGCGTCTTCGAAGCAGGTGCGGCGCGGCGCCAGCTGCTGGGGCGCGATGCCGAGGCGGCGCACCATGCTAAAGGCGCCCGTGCCGATGGTCATCGTCTGGCCCATGATGATGCACTCGCTGACGCCCTCGATGCGGTCCGTCTTCATGCCGGCGGCCGCCTCGAACAGGTGGTCGGGCGTCTTCTCAAACGACGCCAGGTGCAGCACGCTGTCGCGCATCTTGGACATGCCGAACCGCGTGATGCCCAGCACCTCACCCTTGTACGTCATCACGTCCGCCAGCAGCTCCATGTGCCGCGGGTCGATGCCCATGCCGCCCATCACCTCGCTGATCTCCACCGCGATCGACGACCGCGCCGCCTCGATGCCCAGCACGTCGCGGCACTCCAGGATGCTGTTCGTCGTCGTGCGCGTCCCGATCACGCCCTCCGTGATCATGCAGTCCCGCAGCCCGTACCCCTCCACGAACACCGTGTTCTCGCTCTGCTCCGACGTCTGGATGATCGCCCGCGTCGCGTCCGCGTAGCCCGAGATGGGCACCGTCGGCAGCATCCGCCGCAGGTAGTTGACGCGCAGCAGCAGGTCCGCCGTCTCCTCGGTGCCCGTCGTCGACTTCACGCCCGACGCGGCGGCGGCGGCGGCGCCCAGTGGCCCGCCGCCCGTGGCCGCGGTGGCCCGGTTCTTGGCCGCGCGCTTCGCGGCCGCCACGTCGACATAGTCGTTGGGCACGACCAGCGTGATCGTGTCGCGGCTGTAGTCGAGCTCGATCGTCTTCTCGTCGACCTTCATCTTCTTCTGCCGGCAGATGGCCTGCGCGATGTCGCTCAGCCCAATCTCCAGGTGCATGTCCATGAGCGCCTGGCGGTCGATCTTGAGCACGACGCGGCCGGCGAACGTGCCCCACTCGTCCTCGATGTACTGCAGAATGTCCGAGATGTACGTCTTCTCGATGCGGCCCTTGACGATGCGCGCCGCCTCGATCTGCTTGGTGTTCTGCAGCGGGCACTTGATGACCGGCGTGCTGATCTTCTTCGACGCGTTGATGATTTCTTTGATACGAGGCACACCCTGCGTCAAACTCATGCCGGCCACACCGGCGAAATGGAACGTCTTGAGCGTCATCTGCGTGCCAGGCTCGCCGATCGACTGCGCGCCCACGGCGCCCACGGCGTGGCCGGGCTCCACGTGCGCCAGCCGGTACTTGTCTAAGCAGAGCTTGAGGAAGTACTCGAGCGTTCGCCGCGAGACCTTGGCTACCCGCTCGACCCGCTGCAGCTGAGCCGGGTCAGCGTCCGCGTCCGCGCCGCCGTCGTTGTTCCCTTCTTCGAGACCCCCCATCTTGCGTGCTTTGCCCAGCTTCGTGGCGCGCTTGCGGACGTAATCGGCGACGGTCTCGATGAACATCCGTGCTCCCTCTAGCAGATCAAGATTACGATCGCTCTGGTCATTGTAATCTAGGACCTCATCTGTGACGAGATCATGCCTCGTATTTTTCTGCCGCTCGCGATCTAGGATGGCCTCGCAGATGGATATGATCTCGTCCGGCAGCAGAGTGGGGTCGTCGTTGCTGAACGTAACACTTTCCGCATGTGTCCAGGTCCGGTCAAAGTGCACAGGCACGGCCGAGCCCTCCATGTTGACGGGGTCGAGCCGGTCAGCGCCAAACTGGAACTGGACGATGCCTCCGGACGACGTGCGAACAGTATTATCGTACTGCGTGGACAGGTCCTCCAGGCATTTCATCAGACGACGAGACATGTAGCCGGTCTCGGCCGTCTTGACAGCGGTATCAACCAAACCTTCACGACCAGATATGGCGTGGAAGAGAAATTCAGTGGGCACTAGGCCGGAGTAGAAACTGTTCTTCACGAAGCCCTTGGCGGGGGGCTGGCGCGTGTTCTTCTGGAAGTGTGGCAGACTGCGGTCTATGAAACCGTCAGGCACACGCTGGCCGCCAATGATCTGCTGCCCGACGCAGGCCACCATCTGCGCCACGTTGATAGCAGAGCCCTTGGAGCCGGAGTTGGCCATTGTCAGGGGAGCATTGTGGCGGCTCAGCGTCTCTTCACACTTTTCACCAGCCTGTTGCCGAACCTTGCTCAGAATACCGGAAATAGCGTTCTCCAGAGTCTCTTCAGGGTTGCAGCCGGGTGCCTTTTCTAGTTTGCCCAACTTGAAGGTCTCGATAAGAGCGTCGCACTCCTTGTTGGCCTCGGTAACTAGATCTTCCTTCTTCTCCTTGAGCTCGTCCGTGGGAAACACGTCGATGACGCCGATGGAGAAGCCACGGTTGCCAAGAAAACGGGCACACAGCTTCGCTAACCGGTTCATGGCCATGACGGCGGCATCTGGGCCAAAATCACGGAGAATGACATAGAAAATAGAGTCCTTTTTGCCCGCTCCCACGATCGACTTGTCCATGCGACCGCACATGACTTCTGAATTGCGGATTACCAGCCAACCATCGTTGGGGCACATGTCAGGGCACTCGCCAGGGCGCGGCTTGTACTCGCGGCACTTGGCGTCTAGGTTGACGAGAACAGGCGAGTCGTTGTTGGGCCGCATAAGGATGTTGAAGATCTGCTTGCCCGTCCAAAGCGCCTGGGGCTTTAGAATCGCCGGCGGCGGGATGTCCAGGCGGCTTTTGGCCTCAGTCATGTGCATACAAACATACGCGAAGGCCTGTCGCGTGAAGAAAATATCTTTGCTGCTGATCAAGTACGCGGCTGTAATGAAGTCCTGGGTAGCCGCAATAATGGGCTCTCCGTTCTTGGGCGTGGCGAGATTGTGCTTGACGCCCATTAGAGTGATGGCTTCGGCGCGAGCCTCTTCCGTCTGGGGCACGTGGAGATTCATCTCGTCGCCGTCGAAGTCGGCGTTGTATGGTGTGCATACACACTCGTTCAGGCGGAATGTCCTCCAGTGGCGCACTTTGACAAGATGCGACATGATACTGAGTTTGTGCAGCGACGGCTGACGGTTGAAGAGGACAATGTCGCCGTCCTCGAGATGGCGGTCAACTTTGTCGCCATACGAAAGGTCTCTGGCGACCTGTTCTCGGTCGGCATACTTGAGGTCGATCTTGTACCCGCCGTCAACCTTCTTGTGGACGCCCTGGGCGCCAGGCCACTCGGAAGGACCGTTGAGAATTAGTTTTCGCAGTTTCTCGATGTTGATGTGGTTCGCCAGCTCGGGGTAGGTGAGGTTCTTAGCCACCAAGATCGGCACGGCAACTTCATCAATGCTCAGGTTGGGATCCGGCGAGATGACCGTACGACCAGAGAAGTCCACACGCTTGCCAGACAAATTTCCTCTGAAGCGGCCCTGCTTGCCCTTGAGCCGCTGGCAGAAGCCTCGGATGGTCTTTCCAAATCCTGGCTGGGACAGACCCGGCACCTCGCTGTTGACGTACATGGCAACCTGCTGCTGGAGGTACTCCCAGAGCTCCATGACGGTGGCAACAGGTGTGCCTTTGGCAAGGGCACCACGGATGAGACCGCTCAAGTGAACAATCTCGGCGAGCTTCGTGGTCAGGTCGTCTTCCGTGCTGGCATTCTCCTGGGCGACCGACGGCCGAATGCAGATGGGCGGCGCGGGGAGGTACTGCCAGATGAACATTTCGGGACGGCCTTCGGACGGGTTTAGACCAAGCAACTCGCAATCTGACGGGCTGACTTTCTTGAAGAGGTTGAGGACACGCAGAGGGTTGAGGTCCTCCAGCGCTTTCCGGACGTGCTTCTCCAAGTCTGGAACGTACTTCTTCGCCGAGGCAAAGGACTGGTCGAACTCGATCTTGGCCCGCGGCACCTGCTTCTTCATGGCGGTCGAGCGGTTAAACGCAGCAAAGCGGTCGTGGGCGAGCTTGAGGGTGCCTAGCTTCTTGATGACGCCGTTCAAGGCGCCGCAGCCCGGGCAGACCTTGGCCTTTCTACACATCTCGTTGATGCGCTTGGAGATGCCGGTTCGGCGCAGGTTGTCGATGCCCGGACGGCGCAGCTCCTTAAGGAAGGACCGCCTGTCGGGTTCGGCGAGCAATACATGTCCGCAGTCCTGCGATTTGTCCATCAGCATGTCATTTCCCTAGGTAGCCCAAGACGACGAATGACAGAGCCAGATCACGGAACCACCCACCTTGCAAATATTCTGGAGAATCATCTGGATGAAACGGAGGTATCCAATATGGAAGACGGGGAGCGGAAGTCGAATGTGGCCGAAATGTCCTGTGCAGAGTTGCAGAGGCTGCATGCAAGTACCGCATTTGCCGGACTTGCTCGACGTGCCCTGGAGACAGAGAAACGTGGTTAGGAAAGCTCGGGCAGCCTCGATAGATGAATACCAGTAGAATAGGGCCAACTCACCAGTCTGGGATCGAGAGGACCATGCTTGTAGGGCGCGCGGTTGTTCTCGATGTCGTAGAGCATCTGATCCGAGACCTCGAGGACGGCTTGGTTGACGATGTCCTGGTTCGACCTGGAGAGGCGTTAGAGTGGCGACGACAAAACAAACAGGGGGGCAGACCACCGCATAACGCACTGAATGCCAAACTTGATGCCCTTGAAGCGCTTGGGGAGCAGGTCGACCATCTGCTCCTTGACG
This sequence comes from Sporothrix brunneoviolacea, assembly GCA_021396205.1. Lineage (NCBI taxonomy): Eukaryota > Fungi > Ascomycota > Sordariomycetes > Ophiostomatales > Ophiostomataceae > Sporothrix > Sporothrix brunneoviolacea. The sequence goes on from WNYD01000154.1 coordinate 26,706, forward strand.
GGGCCATGAGGCCGTGCGCCGCTCATCTCGGCGGCCGGGGAGCGAGGGCGATGGACTGTGGGGGCAATGCTATTCTGTGAAAGAAATGCCGTCGCCGAAGGCTATGCTACCGCATGTCGTAAGTGTTGCGTCGAAGGGCGTGCAAGATGCTTCCAAGACGAGTAGGAATGTGCCGTTGAAATTTGACGATATGTCAGAGAGTCTGTTTTTTTTTTTAGCGACTGCCAAATTGATCACCTTCTGGTCTGGCCTAGTTTTTACTGCGCGATGCGGGGCGCCTTCCGCTGTAAGTGTGTGGCTCTGGTTGGCCGGTCGTCCCCCACCATTCTAGCGTTCTAGCGGTTGAACATGCAGCAGCGCGCTGCTATCAGTCATCCGGCGACCTAAGGACAGTGCGCATGTACAGTTTTTTAAAGATACAACATACAGTGTAAACGACCCATGAGAACGTGTCCAATGCCGTCATAGGTTAGCCGTGGAGAGCTGCCTTGGGCGTAGCCGAACGAACATCCCGCCGAGAACCTTATGCTCGGAGGCTGTCCTAGCTCTTTGATACAACACACAACCATGCGCATACGCCTGATTTCTCCGTGACGGCCCTGCACAGCTTCCGGCTTGCAAACGCGCTGAAGCGATTCCCAAAGAGAGGATAAACCCGAGGAAGAAACAAGAAAGAAAAAAGAAAGAAAAAAGAAAGAAAAAGCAGCTTCGACAAATCGGCCCGGACGGAACACCATTTCCTTCTAGGCAGTTGTCCTGTAGCTAGACAGATCGGCACAAACTGCCACTGCACTTCTTACGGTCGCCTTCTCGCGGCCGTGAACCTGCCTGCTCAAGTTGGCGCCGGCGTCGAGACAGCTGCTTCTTTCTGTTGGCCCGCACATCACCGCCCGATCCTACAGCTCCGAAGCTTCGCCTGCCTGGAAGCGAGTTCAGAGCGCCATCAGCTGGCGGCGTGCCGACCGCCGCGGGGCCGATACGATGGCTCCGCCTGCAGGGGACAAGAAGCCTGAGAAGTCGACGCTGCTCAGCTCCATAAATCTCTGGGGCGGCAACCGAAGCGCATCGCCCGTGCCGGCAGCTGACCCTGCTTCATCTACTGCCTCCGGGTCAGCAGGAGGAACTCTGCCGGGGGCTGCAGCAGCTACGGGGGCCCTGGCAAGCGCATCGACGGTCCCTGACCACAGCACGAGCTCATACTATGGCCGCAGCTTCAGGCGCTACCCGCCGGGATGCCCGCCTCTCAAGGTGCAATGGTTTCACGCCGTTGATGTGAGCATTCTCTCTCCAAAGAGCGTGACTGTGAAATTCAAAGTCTGACCACTATCCCAGGTTCCAAAACGAAAAGCACACTGGATTGACAACAAGAGAGTGCGCCAAGATACGAAGCCGCCGCCGCCGCCGAAGAAGTACGTGGTATTCGCCGTCAACGACAACCGATCCATCGAAGCGGCCTACCAGAAAGAGTTGGAAGGATTTGAAGACCAGGAGGCAGCACTCCCCGGGTTCAGAGCGCGGGGCAAGTCCACGTCCAGGACAGAGGCCACCACTTCTGGCGACCTGTCTGACGCGGGAGTGAGCCTTAACCAAGATGGAGTGGCAGATGGGCGACGTGGGAAGGGAACCGGCGTCAAAGTGCCGGTGAACGAGGATTTTCTCTTCGACGTCGACATCGAAGACCGCGAGCTGGCGCCAGTGTATTGGCTTGGGCCGGTGTACGACGTGCGCCGCGGAAGCTGGTTCTACCAAGAGGGCTCTAGCCTGCGCCCTTGTGACGAGAACTTGGCATCGCAGCTAGAGGAAGGTTACCTGAAGGCTAAGCCGTGGCGCTACCCTGCACGAGAGCGGCAGAGCAACACATCCGGCGAAGTGTCTACGAAAAGCTCGTCCGAAAACCTGAAGGCCGCGACTGCTCACGCTGCTGTTTCTACTGCTGCTACGACCCCAGTCACCGCACAGGGCAGCGATTCACAGTCCAAACCAAAGGCCAGCCCCACTGCTCCTGCTTTTCACCCGGAATCGCATCGGCTCTTTGGGCAGTACATGAACCATGTAGCTACTTACCAGGATGCGACAACGGCGTGGCTGTCGACGGACGGTATGCTCTCCTGGGTCACCTCAACCATGTACGAGCGTTTCTCGGGAGGCGGCTACATGAGTGGAGTTAAGGTCGTGCGTGGCTACTCGGAGCCGAAGAAGACCAAAGACGAGAAGCTGGCCACGACGCCTACGGATGCAAAGCTGTCGGTCGACGAGGCAGAGGATAAGAGGCTCAAGGCTCTGAAGCGAAGATCCGCGCCTCCAAGTACAAAGTCCTCCGGGACCGGGGCTGACGGATTGTCCAGCTGGGACAGCGACGCGCGCGCATCCATCGACAAGGACGAACCTGCCTCCGAAATCGAGAGGCGCGGGAGCCAGCTGCAGCGCCAGCTGTCGTCGCTGATGGGGAACAGCGAGAACCGCGATCCCGAGAAGGAAGAGGAAGAAATCCGGCTGAGAGAGGAAAAACAGATCCAGGATGACTACAATTCCCAGAACGAGACGCAAGGTCGCGAAATCGAGCATCTCATCCTCGTAACCCATGGCATAGGACAGCTACTTGGTCTTCGGTAAGCCAACCCCTCCCTGTTCTAAGCGGAGACAGAAGCAAACTAACTGCCGCTAGAATGGAGAGCCTCAACTTTATACACGACGTCAACATGCTGAGGAAGACGCTGAAGTCTGTATACTCGGCCTCTCCCGATCTACGGGCGCTGAACTCAGAGCTGCCTGAAGGCCCGGGGAACTGTCGCATCCAGGTCCTCCCCGTCTGCTGGCGGCACCTGCTTGATTTCCCTCGCCGTAGAGACTCCAAGAAACAAGAACAGGACATCAGCGCGATCAACCAGGAAGACGAAGAAGAACAGTACCCGTCTCTGGAAGACATCACCATCGAAGGCATGGCCTTTGCGCGCTCGCTGATCTCGGACCTGGCTCTTGACATCCTGCTGTACCAGAGCTCCTACCGCGAGCAGATTTCAGAGATCGTCCTGAAAGAGTCCAACCGCATCCACAATCTGTTTCTCGAACGAAACCCGGGGTTCAAAGGCACAGTCCACGTCGTCGGCCACTCTCTGGGCTCGGCGATCATGTTTGATATTCTCTGCCGCCAAAAGGAGAAGGCTGCTGCAAAGCAGACCGAGGTGCAACGGAACCCTCTTCGAATCTGGCCCTCTAAGGAGCAGATACAAAACCCAGACGATGCGCCGTCAGGTCATGCAAAGAACCTCGACTTCAACTTTGATGTCCAAGACTTTTACTGCCTGGGTTCGCCTATCGGTCTGTTTCAGATGCTCAAGGGACGCACCATCGCCGCGCGGCACCTGCTCAAGCCTCCGCCGCAGCCCGTGGACAGCTACGACAATAACAACCCCAACAGCCCGTTCGGCTTTGAGTACACCGACGACACGTTTCTGACCGCCCCTTCGACGACGACGGAGGACCAGCGTGTCTCGGCCGTCACGGGTCTTCCCTTTTCGGTGTCGTCGCCCAAGGTCGGGCAGCTGTTCAACATTTTCCACCCGTCTGACCCAATCAGCTACCGGATCGAGCCGCTGATCTCGCCTGCCATGAAGAGCCTGAAGCCACAGCCGCTTCCGTACACGAAGAAGGGCATCTTTGGCAGCGTGGCGCCGCAGGGCCTGACCGGAATCGGCGCCAAAGTCGGCCAGAGCGTCTCAGGCCTGTGGTCGAGCTTCTCTGCGGGCATCGCCACGAACCTGCTCAACCGCAGCCTTGGGCTGAGCCAGGAGGACGTCGCCAGGCTTGAGCAGCAGCAGCAGCATCAAGGCCTGTCTGGCGATGGCGGTGCCGCCGGCACACACGCGAACGCGGCCGACGGCGGTCCCGGGATCTCTGCGAACCCCATCGACGAGGAGGTCGAGACGCTGTTCTCGCACTTTGAGAAGAAGCGCGCCGACCTGGCCAAGGAAGACGCCAAGGCCGGCGGCGAAGACAAGGCGGCCAAGTGGCTGCGGGACGAGGCCAAGGCGCAGCGGATGCGGCGCGAGGAGGCCAAGGTGTGTGCGCTCAACCGCAACGGCCGCGTGGACTACAGCATCCAGGAGAGCGTGCTGGATTTCAACCCCATCAACACCATCGCGTCCCACATGGCCTACTGGGCGGACGAGGATGTCAGTCACTTCATCATGGCGCAGGTCTTTTCTGGCAAGCTGCGGCCCGCTCAGAAGAAGCAGGGCACCTTGGGGCAGTAGGGGGCTCTCGGTGCGAGGACTTTGTATGAGTATGGAGCAAAGTGTATCAGCTACGGAATTTAGATGATTAAAGCTGGGGGGAAAAATCCCAAAAATGGATATTTGCTATTAAGTATGCATACACAGATAGAAGCCCGCAACCGGCTTTCACATTCGTACCGTCTATTTTTTTTCTCCCCATCTCATCTTATCGTCAAAACATGAGTACGTACAAACACACAATGCCTAAGCAACTTCCAATTCCGCCGGCCTCGGCCCTCTAAATGCTTGTCTCCGTTATCCCGTCCATCTCTGCGCGAAACCTAGATGGAAATCCTCGCGAACCCCCTTAACTCCCTCCTTTAGTCTGCCGTAAGCATGCCCGCCGCAGCCCAGGCAGCCCACTGGCCGCCCCTTTTGAAAGCATATGACTCGGCCGTCTCTCCGCGCTCGTTCCGCAGTGTACGGATGTCCCGTACCTCGGGGTTTGTCAGATCTAGCCGCTCGACGCCGTACTGGCTGGCAGCTTGCTGGATCTGAGGCGGGAAGCTCTCCCGGGGTAGCCGCGACGCCAGATATAGGAGTAGGTACGCAACCAGTTCCTGATCATTCTCGATGGCTACATGGAGACCGCCCACCATGCCGTTGAGCGGATCTTGATACCACAGCACCCTGAAGGAGGGCACGATGTGGCTGTTGTGGTCATCGACGCCGTCTGCCAATTCGTCGTCGTCGGTATCTATTAGAAGATCGACAACACCTTCGACATCACCGGCGCCGCACATGGTCAGGAAAGCCCGGTTCCGCCGGGCACTGGGGTCTGTCTGAAGATAGACCTCCTCCACGATGTCCGGGTAGATGTCATAGTTCTCCTGCAATCCGCCCTCGTTTAGATAGCGGGTGAAGATCTGAACATTGCTGGCTACAGCCGCGGAGGACGAAGAGGCACCGTTGCCTGGCTGGCCGGCAGCCACATACTTTCCACAAGACGGGCATTTGAACGAGCCGGAAATCGCGGTTGCATTTTCCAAGAGACACTCCCTGCACGCAACAAGGACAAAACGAAGAAGGCGAAATGATGTCAGAAAAACTACATCTTATTCCATAGAAATAAAGAACGGCAGAGGCACTTGCCAGTGAAAATGACAGCCGCAGGGCAGCAGAAGATCATCTGGGACCTCGCGAGGGTCGTCTTCGTCACCGCCTGGCCATACGAGAGACTGTTCGCAGCTCACACACAATGCCATTGTGGACGACGGGAGCAGATACGAGGCTGGGAAATGGGAGAAAGGAAATTACTAGACACGAAAGCTTCAGTCAGAAATCTGAAAGCAGGCGTGTTTGGCTGGACGCAGCAGAACAAGAAGCAGAGGGAAAATAAAGCACAGCACAGCACAGCACAGCACAGCACATCACGGAACAGAATGTAGGCTTCCCCAGGCGTCTCGGCCCGTTGAACATGAGAGAACGAAAGATCGCCATCTCAATCGACGGCAGAGCACGAAAATAACTGGTTTGGTCCGGGTTTCCTCTCCGCCATCCGAGTGAGTCCAATACTTCATAAGCAATTGTGAAAAATTGTGGAAGCCAGACGCAAAGAATGATGGCGGGATTTCATAGCACGAAGAGCAAGCAGGCAGATAGAGAGAAACAACGAGAGAACCTAAAGAGCACATGACAGAGCAAGGGCACTCTTGCTGCCGCCCACCAGCGACTTACCTCGTCTCCAAGAAGAAAGCTCGTTTTCTTCTTTGATAATGCGATATCTAAACCTAGAAGATTTAGGATCGGTTGAGACTTGTCCTCAAGTAGCTGTAACGGCCACTGTCTGATCCGGCTCCTAGCTAGGCAGGCCCTGTCGTCTGAAGTGTCCTCGACGTAGAAGATAGAATACCAATTCAATTGGTCGCTGAGCTAGCTTCTTCTGCTAATCCTGATGCCTGAGACTGGCAAACCAGGACTGTGGTGGCTCGAAGCTGAAATGGCTTGGGGCCGTGAAGATTGTTTGTGATGGAGAGAAGAAGAAAATTTGCTGCCGAAACTTTGCGCGCAGAAAAACTATTAGAGGATGAGCTAGGTAGCTGCATTGTTGCCCCACATTTGTTTGAATTGGCAGCTGCCTTGCGGCCAACCAAGTGCTCGAACGCGCAAGACGCCGTGGCTGGTGCGGCCAGGCCCACTCTGGGAGGTTTTGACCGAGTGCGAGCTCCTGCGTCTGCCCTTTCCGTCTCGTTCTTTCCTCCTCTGCAGAGACCCGCTTTTCCCCCATGCAGCACATGCTGGCTGGTGCAGGTCCTAGGGTAGGCGGCAGCGAATCTTCTAGGCGGCCGCCCCTTCCCCTTCCACCCCTCCTTGGAGTCCCAGGCCCAGGGGAGGGAAGGCACAATTACATCAGGGCCAGCTCAGTCGGTCGCACCTCCCGCCCATGCCCACCCCGCGGCCGTATTACGCCCCCCGCCAACTTCCTCTTTTTGCCGTTTCCTCGTTAATAAGCCCTGGTCTCACCCAAACAGGCTTTTGTTCATGCGCCCGTGGCCTTATATTCCCAACCTGACGCCATTCTCGGTTTGCGACGAGCTGCCAACAGACACAAGTTGCAGAAGGCCAAAGACAAAGAACGAGCATCGCCCGCAGAAGGACAAAGAAGACAGAGCTGCATCGTCTGCGCTGCGGCCACGACCCCTCAACGCAGAGCTCCCGCGCCCGCCGTCGTCATCGGTATTCCACGCATTTCCAGCATTTTCAGCCGTTTTGGTTCCCCCTTTCCGCCTCACCAAACTGCGCAGAAAATCGGCCACCGGCTTTCTGCTTTTTCGCCATGAACGTTCTCAAGCTCCAGAGGTGAGTTGCATTTGTTCTGGCGTTGCTTTGTGCTCGCCGGTCTGGCTGCTGGCCCTTGGCTGTCGCCCTTACTGACCCGCGCTTTCCGAATCGCCTCCACCCTCGAGCAGGAAATTTCCTCAATTCCAGCAAAATGAGATCTTCGACCTCAGCAATGCCTTCCGCAAGCTCGACGTCGACGACAAGGGCTATCTCGATGAGGCGACGGCCATCAAGGCCACCCAGACGAGCGAACGTCAGCCGTACGACGTTGTGCGCCAGGCCCTGAAGGAGGTAGACCTCGACTCGTCGCGGCGCGTAGAGCTCGAGGACTATGTCGGGGTATGAACCTTTTTTCCCCCTTACTTTCTTGTATCGTCGGTCTTCGATCCATTGCATGGACTAACGGACCCGTTGCAGCTCATCGCGAACCTCCGTGGCTCGGCCGCCGACCCCAAGCGCATCTCCACCGGCGCCTCGCTGCTTCCCGGCCCAACCTCGCCAAAGGCCGGTATCGTTTCGCAACGGACAGGCGGCGGCGGTCATGCGTCCAAAGGCAGCGTCAGCGGCAAGATCCACGTCCAGGGCTCCAATGCCAACACCACCCACACCATCAACGAGGACGAGCGCACCGAGTTCACGCGCCACATCAACGCCGTGCTGGCCGGCGACCCGGACATTGGCCAGCGCCTGCCCTTTGCAACCGACACCTTTGAGATGTTTGACGAGTGCAAGGATGGTCTCGTGCTTGCCAAGCTCATCAACGACAGCGTGCCAGACACCATTGATGAGCGTGTGCTGAACGTGGCCGGCCGGAAGACCAAGGTACTCAATGCCTTCCAGATGACCGAGAACAACAACATCGTCATCGAGTCCTCCAAGGGTATCGGCTGCTCCGTCGTCAATATTGGCAGTGGCGACATTATTGAGGTGCGCGAGCATCTGATTCTGGGCCTGATTTGGCAGATCATCCGCCGCGGTCTGCTGGGCAAGATCGACATCAAGCTGCACCCCGAGCTGTACCGGCTCCTGGAGGAGGACGAGACACTGGAGCAGTTCCTGCGCCTGCCGCCGGAGCAGATCCTGCTGCGCTGGTTCAACTACCACCTGAAGGCTGCAAACTGGCCGCGGAGGGTTAACAACTTCTCCACGGATGTCAAGGATGGCGAGAACTACACCGTTCTGCTGGCGCAGATTGGCCATGAGTATGGCTGCACACGGGCGCCTCTCCAGACCAGGGACCAGCTGCAACGAGCGGAGGAGGTCCTACAGAACGCCGACAAGCTAGGCTGCCGCAAGTTCCTGACGCCGACATCCCTCGTCGCCGGCAACCCCAAGCTCAACCTCGCGTTCGTGGCCAACCTATTCAACACACACCCAGCCCTGGATCCCATTACGGAGGAGGAGAAGGCAGAGGTGGAGGACTTTGACGCCGAGGGTGAGCGTGAGGCGCGTGTGTTTACGCTGTGGCTCAACAGCTTGGACGTGCAGCCAGCCGTCCAATCGTTCTTCGATGACCTCCGCGACGGCACCATCCTGCTGCAAGCCTACGACAAGGTGGTCGTCGGGTCCGTCAACTGGCGGCACGTCAACAAGCGGCCAGCACACGGCGGCGAAGTCATGCGTTTCAAGGCCGTGGAGAACACCAATTACACCATCGAGCTTGGCAAGCAGCTCGGCTTTTCGCTGGTCGGCATCCAGGGCGCCGACATCACCGACGGCCAGAAGACGCTGACGCTCGGCCTGGTATGGCAGCTGATGCGCCGGGACATCACGGTGACGTTGTCGGCTCTGGCGCAGCGCCTCGGCAAGAAGGAGATCACCGACGCGGAGATGGTGCGGTGGGCCAACGACATCGTGCGCAAGGGCGGCCGGAACTCGTCGATCCGGTCGTTCAAGGACCCGGCTATTGGCACGGGCGTGTTCCTGCTGGACGTGCTGAACGGCATGAAGAGCAGCTACGTCGACTACGACCTGGTCACCAGCGGACGCAGCGACGAGGATGCCTACCTGAACGCCAAACTAAGCATCAGCATTGCCCGCAAGCTGGGCGCAACGATCTGGCTGGTGCCCGAGGATATCTGCCAGGTGCGGTCCCGCCTGGTGACGACGTTCATTGGTAAGTCGATATTTCCAGATTTCCCCTTAATGCTTTAATGAGGCCTCAGCTAACATGTACTCTCACAGGTTCCTTGATGGCAACGTACGAGAAGCTGTCGTAAACGCCTATCAAAATGTAGAAAGCTCGGGCGGCCGACATTATAGGCGGAAGAACATGGTTGGATATTGATATTGTTGGGCAAACACAAAAAAAGTCGGATGAAGAAGATTGATTTCTTGTGCTTCTACTTCTTTTTTCCCGTCGCCAGTGGTTTTCCTTTCTTCCTCTTGCTCTGTGCTCTCTTTGCTCTCTGTGTGATTTTTAGTTTTTAGTTGTTTTTCTTGGGTCCATTATTTTTTCTTGTTTTGGTATTTTCTTATTCTTCTCGCATGAAAATGTCATCAAACCCATTTTGCTCATTCAACACTACCTAATTGGTAGGAAGTAAGATACCTATGCGAGCCACTGTTAACGTCGTAGCTACCCCGTACACAGCGCATTGCGCCGGGGCGAGCTGCTCAGCATAGCTAGTAGCTGTATAAACCTGTTTGTGCAGCAGTATCTCAGGATGTCAACGGTCCAGCGCCAGCCGCGGCGCTGATCGCTCGCGTGCTTCGGGTAGCTACACAGCCCACGCGCATGGCCCGGTTCCGTAGCTTAGAGTCGGTTCCTTCGCTTGGAGACAACTAGAATGCTTCGCCATGTGCCACCCCTCCCACCCGGCTGATCAGGCTTCTGTCTTGTTTTTCCCTGCGCGCTTCTATCATCTGATGCCCTCTGCAATGTGTTACACCCACTGAATCCCGGGAGCTTCGGATGAGCTTTGTCAAACGGATGTTGAACGAAAGCTATGCAGTATTACAGCATCGATCGATAATCAGATGAATGCTGGACAAGACAAAGACAGACCGGGAGCGTGGCCGTCGGGCTGTGGCGTGGAATTGGACAGAAACGCCACAGCTGAGCATAGAACAGGAGTAACAACACAGTAAGCACTACGAGGTACTTGTAAGCCTTGGCAAAATACGCCCCGTCTTGGCTGGGAGTTTTTCTTAACGAGGGTAAGATACAGAACAGTAGCACTACAACTTTATGCTGTCATAGCAGCGCGATTCGCTTTTTCCTTTTTTCCTATTTGTCTGCCGATTACCGCTCTCTCTGTCTCTTAGTTTTTTTTTTTTTTAATTTTTTTTTGTCATATGCCTTCGGGTTCCTCGCTTGTCCTTTTTGCACTTGCCTCACAGGAAAGCGCGACCGATTCCGTTCATTCCCTCTTGCTTGGCATGCGATCTGCCCATCGGGTCGTTCGCGCCTTCTCTCTTCCCCCCACCTCGGCCGAAGAATCCGGAAACAACACAACAGTCGCTCCTGCTCTTTAAGCTCTCGCCACCTAATAATCTGGCCTCGGCGCTCGCTGCATGAAATCCTCCGACCATTGATTCACGAAACATAGAAAAACCTCCAGGGCGTCATGAGAAGCACAGCCGCACCCGTCTTTCTCTGATCTTAATCCAACTCACCGTTTCTCTCTAGCCTGGCCTAAACACGACTTGCACGGTCTCTGCACTAGCTCGACCCTCACTTACACAGCTGTTTTGGGCAAATACCCACCCCCACCCACATAAGATACCTCTCTCTTGTTCTTCTCAAGGCGACAGAGATAACATAGAGCAAGACGAGCTCTCGCATCATGGCTGAAAACCGGCCACCCCGGAATGAAAGGGGCGGTGGTGCCACTACCGCTCAACAGCGGCCCAGCGCGCTGCGCGACGCCCTCCGTGCTGCGGCCCACGGCCCTGACGGCACGCTCAGCTCCGATGCCTCGTTCACGGCCTCGGAGAGCGCCAGCGAAGAGGACTATGACGAGCTCGCGGCACCACCCGCAGAGGCAATGGTGCTCCGCCAACGGCGCAAGCCGCAGACGCTGCTGCGGAACGAGGTGCATCGCAACGTCGAGGCCGAGAAGGCCAAGACGGGCTACGCACAAAGCGGGCCCTCCCAGTCGCCGCCGGAAAAGCTGGTGGTGCACTCTTCAGCCATCGATTCGTCTACAGAGTCTTCCTCGACTTCACACAGACAGCTCGGTGGACGCAAACTGTCCGCCACAGTGATCTTCGAAGAGAAGAGCGGAGGCTCTGGCACATCGCTCTCCTCTGCAGCGACGGCCGTGTCTTCCTCTGCGTCGATCGACGGCGAAGCTAGACTAACCACGGTGAAGGAGTATTACCCGGGTCAGAAGGACCAGCGGCGCAGTTTTGTCATCTCTATTGACGACCCCAAGCTTGCCGAGATCCTGCGCGCCGACCTAGAGCAGATGCGCGAGGACGTCGAAGACCGGCGGCAGACACACGGAGGACAGACACGTGCAGGGGAGGCCGACGCTTCCCACTCCGCGACAACAGCCGAGAAAGCCCAGAACGGTGAGATGAGACAGCGACGGGGATCTGCTTCGCAGCCTCACCACAAGCGGAAGCCTCGTGGGCGGTTCCGCGATTTCGTTTTCACGCGCGGCTTCTCGACCTTTGACAGGCAGAACGCCGCCGCGGCCAACAGCCCCTTCCACGGATTCTTCGCCCTTTTCTGGATTTCCGTCTTTGTATTCATGGTCAAAATTGGTGCCGAGAACTGGCGTAAGACTGGCAGTCCTCTCGGCACGAACGAGATCATGGCCAACATGTTCCACCGCGACGTCTTCGTTCTGCTCTTGTCGGACGGCATCCTGTGTGCACTGACGGGCGTCAGCTGGCTGATCCAGCGCGTTGTGCTTGACGGCCGGCTCATGGACTGGGACGGTGCCGGCTGGATTGTCCAGAATGTGTGGCAGACGCTGTTCGTTGCAGGGTTTATTGGATGGACCCAGCTTCGTGACTGGCCGTGGTCGCACACGGTGTTTTTCGTGCTGCACGGCATCGTCATGCTGATGAAGCAGCACTCCTATGCGTTCTACAATGGCTACCTCTCGACCATCTATAAGCGGAGAGCGGTGCTCCAATCGCGTCTAGAGCAGCTGGCATTGGCAGATCTGGCCTGCAACGCCGAAGGGTCGCAGGTGGGCGAGTCCGCAGGAGATGCGTCCATAGCAGTTGCAGCCTTGACTGCCGTCACTACTGCGGCGAAAGCTAATGATGATGTAACGAAGACCGCCCACCATACGGCACCGACGACTTCAAATCCAGCGAATCCCGAAGCTCTCGATAAAGTCGTGGCCGCTCTACAGTCCGGCCAGCCGCTTGACTACAACCAAGCCCGTGTCTTTGAGCGTATTTTGCGCTGGGAGATCGACGGTCTCACAGAGGAATTGCGAGGCAAATCAACCCATCCGGACAAGGCATACCCGAACAATTTGACGTTTCTCAATCACTACGAGTACATTGTGCTGCCGACGCTCGTGTACGAGCTGGAGTATCCACGCTCGGAAACGATCAACTGGCGCTACGCGGCTGAGAAGCTGGTCGCTGTCTTTGGTATCATCTTTGTCATGATCATGATTTCTCAGGCGTTTATGTACCCGGTGGTGATGCGAACGGTGGCCATGAAAGAGGCCGGTATTCCGTTGGGTCAGCGCTTCAAGGCATTTCCGTGGATGCTTAGCGATTTGATTTTCCCCTTCATGATGGAGTACTTGGTAAGTCAGGCCTTAAAACAACCAAAAGAAAAAAAGAAATAGAGTCGCTGGAGCCGTTCCGTACTGACCTGCATAGCTCACCTGGTATCTCATTTGGGAAACGATCCTCAACTTCTTGGCCGAGCTCACCTACTTTGCGGACCGGAGCTTCTACTCAGCCTGGTGGAACTCGGTCACCTGGGATGAGTTTGCGCGCGACTGGAACCGGCCAGTCCATTTGTTTTTGCTGCGGCACGTTTACCACAGCTCCATCTCAGCTATGAAGGTGAACAAGCACACGGCGACGCTCATCACGTTCTTCTTGTCGGCGTGCGTCCACGAGCTGGTCATGTGGTGCATCTTCAAGAAGCTGCGCGGCTATTTGCTGTTCTTGCAAATGTGCCAGCTGCCTCTGGTCCGGATGAGCAGAACCAAGTGGATGCGAAACCGCCAGACGCTGGGCAATGTCATATTCTGGAGTGGGATTTTCATGGGACCGAGTGTGCTGTGCAGTCTGTATCTGATACTGTAGTGTTTCTTCTTTTTTTGTTCTTTTTTTCTTTTCGGGAATCAGGAGTATTGTAATTATGGTTTTTTCTTCTTCTGTTATTTCAAAGCCAGTGGCTTTTGCAGGTCAACATTCAACCTCGTGCATGTAAGGTAGTTTTCAAAACATTGCGATGAGGGAGCTTGAGCATGGCATCAAAAAAATAGGAGGCTATTTGTGGCAGTCTGCTGTCGCAAAACATTGACACGTGACTGGCCCGTCAGCCCACTAAACTATTTTAGGCATAGCAATCCGAAGCACAGCTTGCCTGGAACGCACGGGACCGCTTTTGCCTATTCTGCCCAAGCAGAGCTCGGTAGCACCTCCCCCTGGCCGGCGTCGCATCATCTATTTTTTCGATTCCCGCTTTCTTTCTTCTTTGTATTAAGGGATTTTTTTTTTGCCTCCCAACCTTTCCAACCGTCACCACCCAACGTTGCGCATCCTTTTCCTCTTCTTTTCTTCATCCACACCCCCCAATCGTCGCTTTTCGCGTGCTACCAAAGGCAGCATTTGCGAAGTCGCATTGAATCGAGATAGCTCATCTCTTGATTTTTACCTCTTCTTTTTCGCTGTTTTCCTTCCTCGCCCGATTCTCGTCTGCCATCGAGGTTGGGCATCTGTCGTCGATCTTCTTTCTCCCTCCCTTTCTTCTTCTATTTTTTCTCTTCATCCTCGTTTTCGACAATGTCTCGCGGCGGCCAAACCCTTTACGTGACCGGCTTCAGCCACGGCACGCGCGCACGCGATCTAGCCTACGAGTTCGAACGGTACGTTTCATGAATACAAAAAGCAATATCTCGGTCGTCGTTACGGAAACCCAAAAAAAACAAGAGACGCCCTCCCCATCTCCTGTTGTCCTCCTCCTCCTCGTCCTTTTCGTCGTCGGTCGCCCTCCTTCGCTTTCCTCCCACCTCCTCCGTTTTACTCGACGTGATTTTCGTCGGCTGTCCTCAGTCTCGTCCACGTCGTCCTCCTTCCAACCTCCCCCCTACTGCGAACGGAACGATAGCGTCGTCCTGTAGCATCGCCCTGGCCACCGCCTGCGCCTGCTCTCATAGCGTTCCGTCATCCCCGGGAGTAGGCGGACATCGAGGGCCAGCGATAGCGATAGCCGTGGCAGACAGTTTTCTTTTGCGGCATGTCTTTTTGTGAGGAGGCATGTTTCTTTTCCGTTTTCACCCCCGGCCAAGGAAACCTATGGGCAAATATAAAGGACCGAGGGCCTTGCACGTCTGAGGAACAAGCAGCAATCCGACTCTGGGCATACTACCACTAGGACTTCTCAAAGCAGACAAAAATCGGCAATACTGACATATCATTCGCTATCCAGCTACGGCCGCCTTGTCCGCTGTGACATTCCGGCTCCTCGCTCTGCTTCGAGCCGCCTGTAAGTGTCAAACCACGGCCCCGGGGCGTTCTCCCATGAGAGTACTCGCTGGATTCAGACGATCTAACATGCCCTCTAGTTTTGCTTTCGTCGAGTACGAGGATCGTCGTGACGCTGACGATGCGTACCATGACATGCACAACAAGCGCATCGGCCGTGACGACACCCTGAAGATCGAGGTGCGTAGCGCCCACAACAGCTCTAGGTTTACATACGCGTGTGATGGTCTTGCTAATTGTATTTCCCTAGTGGGCACGTACTCCCCCGTCCGCCTCGTGGCGCTTCGATTCTGGTCGTGACCGTGACGGCCGCCGCCGCTCTCCCCGCCGCGGTGGTCGCTCTCCGTCTCCTCGTCGCCGGGAATACTCGCCCCGTAAGGAGGAGCGCCGCGACCGCGACCGAGACTACGACCGGGACTCTCGCCGTGACCGCGGTGATCGGTCTCGCAGCCCCGAGCATCGGTACGACAACCCTTATATTTTGCCCCAGATGTCCGTCATTATCGGCACAGCGCTAACCAATGGAGCAGTGACCGCGATCGCGACCTGAAGGATGACCGTGACGACCGCCATGAGAACGGCACGAACGGCGACGATCGCAAGGAGCGCGAGCGCAACGACAGCCCGCCCCCGCCGGCCCACGACGACTTGGACGTCGCGGAGTAGTGGCCCGATGACAACGCGAGACACAACAAGGGGAACGGCCGCAACAGACTGGAACGATTTCCGTCTCCGATGGATTGGGTCAAGTCGACGCCCGACAAAGGCGAACATGATTCTCTACGTCGGGGACTCAGACAAACAGTTACTCCTCTGCTGCCGAGGATTGATTCCATGAGGTTTTAATTGCTTCACGCCTCACCTCCTTTGGTTTCAATGAAGGGGCCGGAAAAAGAACGAAAAGGCCGACGCAAAAAGGAGTCCTGCAAGGTTTTTCTCTCTGTCCTTTCTGGCGTTACTTGACATATTCCTTTGTCTCTTTTGTTCTCTCTTTTTATTTTTATTTTTTGCCCGTGTTCTTTTTATTTTAGTGATCCGCTCGATCGATGTCGCACGCGAAGTTTCCGTCAATTTTCCGGCTCCCTCCAATAGACCCTACCTTTCGGCCTGTACCTCCCACGCATTCTATGTTTTCAACCCTTTCCCTCCTTTCCGCACCTGTTCAAAATCTATCGCGAACGGAGGACCTAAACAGAGCGTCACGGCGGCATGTCTCGGTGTCTCGAGGTTTCATCCTCTCCCGCTTTTTTTGTCTTGTCGCAAATAGATCTATCGACGGACCGGAACGACGATTTGCGGACGGCACGGCGCTCGGTTTTCTTTTGAGGTCGGATCCTCCAAGAAAAAAAAAAGAAAGACATCGAAAAAGTAACGTGTTTTTATTTCTATTTTCTGCTGTTGTTTTTGATTTGTCGCTTTGCCGCTTTGTCTTGTTTCGTCCTTCGCATCCTGCTTTCTATTTTCTTTGGGCAGCATGTAATCCGCCGGCCTATAGAAAAAAAAACAGCAGGAGAAGAAGATTAAAAGAGTTTCAAATGGTTCCCATATATACATTTACGTAACAATGGAAAGAAAGAAATTGAATCTTGTTAGACGAGAGCTACAGGAGGGAGGGTGGCTCGACCTCGACGTTGGGTTGGGAGAGTCATCTTTTCTTGCCTGGGTGAAAATAGACACCCCCACCGCTCGTTGATCGTGAGCAACGAAGTCAACATGACATGCACGAGCAACGAGCAAAGGTCCAAAGGAACAGAACTTCCGGAGAACCGTAAACAGTTGCAAAAACCCAGGACACATGACCACAGACCCGTCACGGCATGGCATCCCGTCAGCGCGCGGGGAACCCGCTGCACGACAGAAAAGCGCGCTGCTCCGGGTCGCTGGGATCGGCGAATGCAACCTATCACCCATCCGTGCACTCGGGAATCGTCAGGACAAAGGCACAAGAAAACAGGGCGATTTTGGGCGGGGAAGTTTTGTCGGTGAGATTCCCGTATGACGGTATGAACTTAGTGCTGCGAAAGAAGTTTAGCGGACTCTTTGCTGGACCCCCCCCGGTTTAGCGCCGTATGGCAACTTTCAACTTCCGGACAGAGGAGACCGTCCCCTTCCCCAGATTAGATAGCGTCCAGGTTCGCAGGTCCTCTCCCTCCTTTCCTTTATCTCGCGCGGACTGCAAGTTATCCGGTGTTAAAAGAGGGCAGCAGAGGAAGAGCGCCTGGCCAGTCACGTCACGCCCCTTTCTTTGAGATGCTCTCGCTTCGATCTCGTCCGCTTGTCTCACCGCACACACCCGGAGGAAGTCGGCGAGATTCGGCTACGGCGGTGCATGACATATCCGAGAAACCAGCAGCCCCCTCCCGCGCCCCAGAAAATGAGAACAAGCGCTGTCCAAAGCAGAAGCTCAAAGCGAATGCGTTCTGCGCGATTGTGCCGTTTAATGCACCTCCATTCATTGGCTGGTCGGACACGTGACGTGTCTCTGAGCAGACCTGAAATGCTGGTGTCCTTACGAGGAGCGTAGGCATGAACCGTTCCGCCTAATGGCCCTCTGTGGCTGCTTTACTCTTCCGGCTCTCTTTGTTTTGTCTGCTTCGAGTCTGCCCTTGCATCCACGGCGCCTGGTTCGCCCCAGTGCCAATACAGCGCGAACCGTCACCTTGTGAGTGGCGGCAAGCTTCCGAGACGCTCTGCGGTCGTTTCACGCCATTCGCTGGTCTCGGATTGGCCGTCCCGAGCGAGGATGAGGTGCCCTGGGAGACAGCGAGCCGCAGGCGTGACCTGTCCCCCATTGGTATCTTACATAGCGTAGCCCATTGGGCTTTTCTTTCTCGTCCCCCCTGGTTTCCCATGCTGCTTGCCGCCTGCGTGGCTGGTCATTTGCCCAACTCGGCGCTGCTGCGCCCTGTTTTACACGACAGTCGGCAATCGGTATTACCTCTACAATTTACAGCTCACGTCAGGCGCCCCTTTTTGGGAGGGAGCAAGTTTTCCTTTTTCCTTTTCCCTTGGGGGCCTGGCCGTCTGGCCCGAGACAGGGCGCAGGGCAAAGGACCAGCGCAGACCGGCGCATTCCCAGCCAATTGGTTCGCCCAGATCCTCGTAAGATACAGAACAGGCAAGAGCAAGAGGGCCGAAGCCAGCCAACAGCCAGATGTGACAGACAAGACAGCAGTCGGCAAAAAGGGGGGAGTGTGATTATCAGCCTCGCCTGCCCGAGCTTTCTTGCAGAAGGCAGTATCCACTTTTTGCGCCTTCCTGCTGTCCTCCTGGCTTCCTCTTCCACTCTGCAAGCAAGACTGATGTTCTCGCTGGAGGGTATCCGACCTCGTCCCATTCCGTATTTTGGCCGTGGCCCTATTTATTCGTATCGTAGTCGTACACTTTCCTGATCTTCCTTTCCGCACGTCCCCTGGAGAAGACCGTGTTCCCGCCAGGCCCGGCCGCTAATTCTACCTACCTCGACCGACTGACTGCTTTTATCTCGGCAGCTGTCCCTTGCTCGTCTTTCTTCGTCTCCTTTGCAAGTCGCTGCGCTGCCGGTTTTGGATTCTGCTTGGCGCGATCTCCCTGGACTTGTCGCACTTGTCACATTTGTTCGCATTCGTCTGCACAGACAGAGTCATCAGACCCGAAAAAAAAGAAGCGACCGAGAAGGAAAAAAGGCGCACGGCCTGGCTGCTTGTGGACGGGGCCTTCTGCCTGTCCCTCCCTCCTTCCCTTTCCAACCAGCGAGCGGTCTTGCCACCTTGCCCACGAACGCACAACTCGCGAAAAGAAGGAGAAAAAAGAACGTCAAAACTAAGTTCGACAGCCTTTTCACGAATTGAACTTTGACGACGCCCTCTTCTCGTGTCTCCTCTCTCCGCCTCGCCGCCCCTCGCACGCCCACGACACGCCAAGACCAAGACCCTCGCCCATCTGACGTCCGCTGTCCCGCCATGTCGTTCGCGCCACTACGTCAACCTCGCGTCTAATCGAGCCGAACCTTCGTTCTCCCTTTACAGGCCCCTTTTTGACAGTCTTTTCTGCGATATCTTTCTCGGGGCTTTTGCTTGGTTATTGATATCCCCGTCTATATTATATTCATACAGATATCCTTGGCTCTGTTTTCGCGCCTCTTCAGCTCTGCGCAACAGCTTCGCATCCAACCTGCTCCGTTTTTCTCTACTTCCGACAGCCGAACTAAGCCGCTTCAGAGGCAGCCTTGCTCAATGCAACCCCCTTTTGCGCCGACGCTCGAAACCACCCTCTCGAAACCCTCTATTACCTCGCTGTCGCATTCGACATAGCTATCGCTCTGCTCCGTACTTTTGTTTTCTTTTCGACGCCTCGTCTCTTCCCCTTTCCCCTTTCCCACTTCGCCGTCTCCCTTCCGACGTGACACGCACCCCGTCACACGCGCCGCCGGCAGTCGTCTTGTCGCTTTGGAATCTAGCTCCCCTCCTCCGCAAAATCGCCATTTCGGGTTAAGCTTTTCCTCCTAAAATTTTCCCCTTCCGACGGGCCCTGCGCTTTCGCATTCACGCGACAAACAACCCGGCAACCTCTCACGCACCTGCATTGCTGCCGCCCCAGGGGAGAGGGTGCGCCGTGAAGCTTCGCCAGCGTTTTGCCATAGTCATTGGTCTCTAGTTTTGGCCTGCTTGGGGAGGGCGTGCTTTCGTTTCCTTCTTTCTTGTTCAATTTTTTTTTTGGCGATTTCCACAATGGCGACCGTACGTTCCGCACCCGCCCAGCGCAAAGTCTGGGTGTTGCCATGTTTTCTTTTCCGACTCCACCTGACATGCTCTGCTAACACTGTCTGTCGTAGGACGACATATTAAACCCAAAACCCGTCGGGGCCGACGGCCTGGCCCAACTCCGCTTCTTCATCTCCGAGCCTATCGTCGCGGCGTTCTGCGGCGGCGGCGTGGCCGGCGCCGTCTCGCGCACCGTCGTCTCCCCGCTCGAGCGCCTCAAGATCCTGTTCCAGGTCCAGAGCATCGGCCGCACCGAATACAAGCTGTCCGTGGGCCAGGCGCTCAAGAAGATGTGGGTAGAGGAGGGCTGGCGTGGGTTCATGCGCGGCAATGGCACAAACTGCATACGCATTGTGCCCTACTCGGCGGTGCAGTTCGGAAGCTATAACTTCTACCGGAAGGTGGGTGATAGTCTCAGATTGTCCTGCTCTTCTTGACGACCGGCGGCAGGGCTAACGTTATGCTAGCATATCTTCGAGTCATATCCCGGCGCAGACCTGTCATCACTATCCCGCCTAGCATGCGGCGGCATTGCCGGCATCACATCCGTCGTGTTCACCTACCCCCTCGACATCGTGCGGACGCGACTCTCCATCCAGACGGCCTCCTTCGCCGACCTGGGCAACCGACCAGGAAAGATGCCGGGCATGTGGGAGACGTTGGTATTGATGTACAAGAACGAGGGCGGTTTTATGGCACTGTACCGCGGCATCGTCCCTACCGTGGCCGGCGTGGCACCTTATGTAAGGAAGATCCTCGCGAAAGCGGACACATTACGGACAGAACAGAAAACAGAATGGGCGCTAACACGCGGCAGGTCGGTCTCAACTTTATGACGTACGAGGCGGTCCGGCAACGGTTTACAAAAGAAGGCGAGAAGAACCCAACAGCAATGCGAAAGCTAGCGGCCGGCGCCATCTCGGGCGCCGTCGCGCAGACCTGCACCTATCCATTGTACGTTTGCTTCACGTTCGCGGAGAACTCTTTTCTTCTTCTTACTCTGCTCGTTTTACTGACGCTCGTGACAGTGATGTGCTGCGCCGCCGGTTCCAGATCAACACCATGTCCGGCATGGGCTACCGGTACAAGTCCTTGCCTGACGCCATCCGCGTCATCCTCGTGCAAGAGGGCGTCAAGGGCCTCTATAAGGGCATCGTCCCGAACCTACTCAAGGTTGCCCCGAGCATGGCCTCGAGCTGGCTGAGCTTTGAGATGTCACGAGACTTCCTCCTGGGTCTGCGGCCCGAAACTGAGGAAGAGGCCATGTCATAACGATACTGATAACTATTTCTCTTTGGTCATTAGAAACAGAAGCGAGAGAGAGAGAGCATAATTACAGCATTTTTAGACGCTAGAAGCCTTTACATCTTTTTTTCCCTTTCCCTATCTCTCTCTTGTCACTTTTGTTTGGGCTTTCTTTGGTGCTGCAATCTGCTTTATTGGACTAGAAGAGTGATGAAGTGTCATTCTCGGCATTTCAGCTCGTTCCAAGTGGACGCATGAAGAAGGAGGGAACACGGAAGAAAAAACAAGGACACACAAGATGATGGAAAGAAGCCGATCCATCACGAGATATTTTCCGCGGCAGAACCAAGCCATTGGACTCTTGCCAGCAAACCAACGAAACGACAGACGAGACGAACCACACACTTTCAAGCATGTTCTAGGGAGGTATTCTTATATACACATATAGCATTATTGGTGCAGGGGAGGCGGCTCTTTTTTTACTTTGCTGTTTCTTTTCTTTTATGGGATAGACTGGGCTGTGGGACACATTTCTCTGTGATGGTCATACGGGAGCATATCTATTTTTATTTTTGAGTTGCGAGGGACAAGCTGATTCTTGATTATCTTTTCAGTCATTTCCCTAGCTTCGCGTGCTGCCATATGCGTGTGCAGACATGTCCGCATTGGCGTCTGTCTCGCTTCTCTGCAGATATGCAGGACGAGCTGTGGCAGCTTTGCTGGCGTTGCGGGGGAAGGCTGGACTGGAGCTCCAGAGCTGCTGCAGCGCTTTTCTGGTTAGCTGCATTATATAAGCTTTTTCGCCTGATATTTCAGGCACTAATATATGCCGATACTTTCTTAGCGCAGGCCAACGAAAATTACCCTAATTGCCGCTGTTCACCGCCCACCCACCATTTTTTTTCAACCCTCTGCAGCAAACCAAATCGAAGGACCCGCTTCGAAATTCCCTAGTGTCCCATTTTTTTGCCTATTTTTTTTTCTTGCGCTTTCCGTTCGGACTTTTCCTCTTGGTGGTGGTCCTCCTCCCTCTTGTCTCTTTTTCTTCTCCTCTCCCTTTCTGCTCCAACCATCACGACAATTCTTTTTGTCAATCGAATTTTTTTGCACGGTTCCCGGGGGTTCTTTTTTTAATCTCTTCGAGAGTCAGCTTTTCAAAATGGGTACGTGAGAGAGCAAGCTTCTTGGGTCCCTCGTCTCGTTTCCACCTTCGTCGTTTTGTCCCTGTGAAAAGGGTCGAAAGAAGAGAGGAGGGAGGGAGACAGAGGGATCAAGAAGTTTCTTTTTCTTTTCCGAGTGTGCGAGTGGACGGAACAACGACGAAGTGGGATGGAAAGAAGTAACGAAGACTCCGAGACGATCGAAATGGAGAACGAGAGAGAGACGACGACACCGAGACCTGGCGGAAGAACGAATGAAGGACTGGATGGATGCGGTTGGAGATGTCGTCCTGTCGTCTGTGAAAAGACGAGGGGGGGATGTCTTCGCCGTTCTTACTCCTTCGCGATTCCATGTTCCATTTGTTGTGGTCTCTCTCTGCATCTCTCTTTTCTGCGTCTGGAGTCTTCTTCCGACCTCTCACTTCTCAGTTCCATCTGCGATCCATGGCGCTGGCTGGGCGGCCGACTGTGAGGATGATTTCCGGGCATATTCTGCTGTCTTTGTCTTTCGCCGTCTCCCGTGAAACGGAGGCGGAGAGAGGGAAACGAGCAATGGAAACAGCCCTGGCACAAGTCATCTCTGCAGTCGACCAACCGGCCTTGCTCTGCCTCTTTCTCTTTTTTGAGCATACCAAAGGACCAAAGGGCTGACTTGGAGGATTCTTTTTTCTTTTTTCGTTTCTGTAGGTATCGATCTCAACCACCACCACGTGCGGTCCACGCACCGCAAGGCCCCCAAGAGCGACAACGTCTACCTGAAGTTGCTCGTGAAGCTGTACCGCTTCCTGGCCCGTGAGTTCCCCCCCCCTCTCTCTTCTCGGTCTCTCTCTCGTTTAAAAAGGACTGCCGCTGACCAACCGCCCACCAGGCCGTACCGATGCTCCCTTCAACAAGATCATCCTGCGCCGCCTCTTTATGTCGCGGATCAACCGTCCCCCCGTCTCGCTGTCCCGCATCGCGGCCAACACCCGGAACGGCGACAGCGCCAAGAAGACCATCGTCGTGGTCGGCACCGTCACCGACGACAACCGCCTCCTGAAGGTCCCCGCCGTCCAGGTCGCCGCCCTGCGCTTCACCGCCACCGCCCGCGCGCGCCTCACCGCTGCCGGCGGCCGCGCCCTGACGCTCGACCAGCTCGCCCTGGAGAAGCCGACCGGCGCCAACACGCTGCTGCTGCGCGGCCCCAAGAACGCCCGCGAGGCCTTCAAGCACTTCGGTTTCGGCCCGCACAGCCACAAGGTCCGTTTCGCCGCCACCGCCCTCCTCCCTCTGTTGATCGTTTATCGCGTGTGCCAGCCAACATGTTCTAACACCCCCTACAGAAGCCCCATGTCGCGTCCAAGGGCCGCAAGTTCGAGCGCGCTCGTGGTCGGAGACGGTCGCGCGGCTTCAAGGTCTAAATGGGAAAATATTCTCTTTTTCCTGTTGGGGCTTTGTTGTTTTTGCTACTTGTTACCTGTTGGGGGGAAACTGTGCTCGTTTTCAGTTTCTTCTCTGCTTTCCTCCTGTTTGGCTCATGGTTTTCTCTGCACCCGGTTCAATGGTGTCGACTGGATCCTATACGAGCCGAGCAGGGAGAGAGAGAGGCGAAACAGAATACGAACAAAAAATTTCGGTGTCTTGAAAAAAAGAAGGGGGGGCGGGCAGAAAAGAAAAGAAATTTTCACTCAATGTCTCCTCTGGGACGGATTGTGTGTGCTTTTACCGGCTCCTGGTTCGTGGCGTGAGGGGATTTTCCTTTTTCTCGGGCTTCATTACCGCAGAAACCATTTTAACGAAATGCAAAAAATTTGAAATGATCAAAGAAGAAGATGATGCCAAGCAGTAGTAGTAGTTTATGCTCGTATGATGGGATGACGTTGTGATCCATTATTTGTTCCCTTGTTGTGAAATATGCGCCTCTATGCTCGTTTCCTCGTTTCTATGTTTGTGCAGTTCCTTTGCAATGCATGATCCACTCTGGGCACATTTATGATTCTTGTCAAAACGTATCCTCCAAGTCCTGCCATGTCACGTCCTTCTTTCTCCTGAGCGCCACAAAGAAGGCCTCCTTTGATTCCTAGATGCGTTCCGGTGTCAGCGTATACAAGCTGGGTTCAGCAGAAAGCAGAAATAAATAAATAGGAAAACAGCCAGCCAAACTCACACTCCGCGACGACTCGGGCTTCTCCCGCACGACCCTGGCAAACATCTTCTTCAGCCGGTTCTCCAGGGCCTTGTCCTCGCCGCCCTGGTAAAACTTGCACACGAAGTGGCCGCCGGGGCGGAGGGCGTCGCTCGCAAACTCGAGGGCGGCGTTGCAGAGGTCCATGCTGCCGGCGTGGTCGCGGAAGGCGTTGCCGCTCGTGTTCATCATCCTGCGGTACGGGTTACTCAGCGTGTTCAACCAAAAGCCGTACGTCTGGGGCCAGGGTGCGGACATGTCGCTGAGGACAACCTGGGAGGAGGGGAGCGGCTGTTAGGGACACGTAAGATATGAAAATAAATAAGTAGCATGAGGGGAAACGTACATCTACCATGCGGCCGTCGTGGACGGTCTCGGCCGAGGCGGACAGCGACGACGCCTGCCGCTCCATCTCGATGTAGCTCGGCCGGTCCACGACGACGTCGGCAGTTGTCGGTTCCTCCACTGAGGAAGGAGAAGATGAAGAAGAGGAGCCGGTGCCCTCGAATTCGGCTGCCTCTTCGTCGGCATCGTTCTCGAGATCCGTACTCGCTTTTGTCGTCGTCGTCGTCGTCGTTGCTGCTGCAGTTGTCGGCAGCGTCTTTGGCACTTTCGGCGTCGCGGGCGGCCGGGCCAGGAAATCTTTGACCATCTGCCGCACGGCCGGCGACAGGAAGTTGCCCTGGATCGTGGACACGCCGCGGGGCGGCTGTGCCGGGATCAGGTCGATGCCGAGCACGCGGCCCGACGGCTTGGTCCGTTCGACGGCGACCTGTGCGTCTTGGCGTCAGGGAACAGATCACCCATGAAGCCCACTCCCCTCGGGTTCGGTTCTCAACCTACCTGTGACCAGCTTCCCGGTGCGTAGCCCTATCGAAGATTAGCAGACCAGGTGGAGCAGAAGAGAAAACGACAAAAACAGACGCAGGGGCTTGGGGCGTCCGGCTGCCTACGAGATCCACGACGGTCTGCCCGGCCTTGAACAGGTGGTGTTTGGAGTCCATCTGCAGCCGCTATTAGTGACAATTACAAGAAATATAGCCGCTTGCCCGCGGCCTCAGAAGTAGCGTCATACCTCAAGCAGCTTGAAGGCGGCCCGGCTCTTCAGCCCCCGGACCTTGGCCTCGCGCGCATACTGGTCCTTGCCCTGTCGCGCTTTCCAGCGGGTGCTCGAGGCGGCCGTCGCAGGGCTGCTCGAGAAGGTGCGGCATGGGCATTGGCACAGCTCCCAGCTTGTTGGCCTAGACAGCCTTGCCGATGCTGATGCTGCTGTGTTGGCGATGGCGACGGCGACGGCAGCCGGTCCCGGTCTCGCGGCGCCAAGAGCTAGCCCGGCTGTTGCCGCCCGGCGGCCGAGTCTCTCAAAGGCCGGCAGCATGAGATGGGGAAGAGAAGGCCAGGCTGCAATGGGTTGGTGTGGAAGGGCGTGATTCGACGGTCGCCGTTATGGGCGCATTGTGACGCAGGTGGTGGTCGAGTCTCGCCGTTGAAAAATTCATGGCAGGGCAGCCAGCGGGCACTAAAACTTTAGCAGGTGGTGTGGTCCTGGCTTTACAGGCCTCGGCAGCCGCGATTCTGGGCTGACGATCCGCTGCAGGCGGGACAGCCTCCACTAAAAGCTTCATATCGCCCAAAACGGACCTGCGTCTGCAACAACAGCAGACCAACTTCGCAATCGCGTAGCGTTTCCTAATGCAGCCGCTGGACGGAACAGCTGCCTTGCCAATGCTCGAGATTTTGGAGCAATGCCATCCGACACCATCCAATGCACAACCCTGCATTGATCGGGACCGGACAGCACCATGCGACCGTTCCCGCAACCAGACACGACGCCAAATAGGCGAATATGCAGATGCTGCCCGCCCGGGACGACTCCAAGGCCGCAGGACCGCTCTGGTCTGAACTAATCCCTTCTCCAGGAGTGTTGTGGTTTGGCCCTGCATGGCTAGCATCCGAGGCTGGCCCAGAAAGAGTGGGCCCTGCTTGTGTTTGCCCGACGGGATTACACTTCGCGGGGGCAACAACAGCGAATAATAAGTGGAGCCACTCTGGCACTAGCGCCCGAATCTTGGGAAACTATTAGTGGCGTCCCAGCATTGGTTGGCCGATTTTCTTCGATATAGATGCTGCCACCCTGCCGACACACTTACACAGACCGCCGCTCGTGTTCTGCAATAGCGTGTAGACGGGTAGACTGATATGCGGGCATGGTGCGCGCATCGGCATGTCTCGCCAACGGACTCGGGCAAGTCGGTATCAGTCATCCCTCTCTCTGATATCTCTGCGATTTTGCATCGCGGCCGGCTGGGCGATGGCAAACGGAGTCGGCTTGTTTTTTTGCAGGCTGTTTTGTTTCATGACCGTGATGTAGCTGCCTCGACGAGGATAAAAGGACAGTCCCTCGACGTCTGCGGTTGCTGTTTTGTTGTTTGTAGAATCATCGAGCTAGATATCCAAAGAGCATCTGCCCTCCAATATACAACTGCATCGTCTTCACAGACCTTCAACGACATCCCAGAAATCATCATCATCTTTACCATCTGCCTTGTCTTGGCTGTCTCTTGAACTACCCCTGTCCATCCACCTCTTTTTATAACCCCCAATCCCCCCCCCCCCCCAATCACACTCAGTATGGCCTCCATCGGCTACCTCCGGCCGTCCATGGTCGCGCAGAACTTCCCGTCGTCGCCCAAGTTTACCGAGAAGAACGTCCCCGACCTCGCCGGCAAGGTCTACATCGTCACCGGCGCCAACGCGGGCGTCGGCAAAGAGCTGAGCCGCATCCTCTATTCCAAGAACGCCGCCGTCTACATGGCCTGCCGCTCCGAGCAGAAGTGCCAAAAGGCCATTGACGAGATCAAGGCCGCCGTCGACTCGGGCTCGGCGCCGTCCGCAGGCCGCCTTTCGTACATCCACATCGACCTCGGCGACCTGCGCACCGTCAAGCCCGCCGCTGAGGCGTTCCTCGCCCGCGAGAGCCAGCTGCACGCGCTCTTCAACAACGCCGGCGTCATGCTGCCGCCCGCCTCCGTCAAGGCCACGGCCCAGGGCTACGACGTCCAGCTCGGCACCAACTGCGTGGCGCCCTTCCTGCTGACCCAGCTGCTGACGCCCGTGCTGGCGGCGACGGCGGCGCGGGAGCCCGCCAAGGGGGCCGTCCGCGTCGTCTGGGTCGCGTCCATGGCCGCCGAGCTGTACTCGGAGAAGTACGGCATCGACATGAGCAACCTGCGCGGCAAGTCGTACGTCAAGCCGAGCGGCGACCCCCTGGCCCTGTACGGCAACAGCAAGGCGGGCACGTACCTGCACAGCGTCGAGTACGCGCGGCGGCACCGCGCCGACGGCATCGTCAGCGTGGCCGTCAACCCGGGCAACCTGGACTCGGACCTGTACCGGTCGATCGCCGGCGGCGAGAAGAATGAGCCGCAGCCGCAGACGCAGCAGGACACCGGCCTGGGCGCCTTTCAGAAATTCGGCATGGGCATGTTCCGGAGCATGATGCTGCACCCGCCCGTCTACGGCGCCTACACGGAGCTGTTTGCGGGCTTCTCGCCCGAGGTGACCCTGGACAAGTCCGGCGCGTGGAGTAAGTCTTTTTTTTCGTCCCCATCCTAGCAGATGTAATTTTTTCTTTCTCTGAAAGCCCTGACAACTGACCAAAAAAACAGTCGGACCCTGGGGTCGCTTCTTCAACATGCGCAAGGACGTGGCCAGCAACGGCAAGCCCAAGGCCGAGGGCGGCCGCGGCGGCGCCGAGGCCTTTTGGAACTGGACCGTGGAGCAGGTCCAGCCGTTCATGTGAAGAGTTTGCAAGTCGTGGTTTTTGTTTTGCTACTTCCGTTGTTTCGAGATATCCTTGGTTGCATTAAACGGGCACATGGCCTGGACTTAGAGTGGTGGTCAGCACTTTGTCGTAATATAGCTTGGTTCGTCTTACATAGTGAGTCCCTGAATTCAATAATCAAAAAAGTTTCTTATTCTCACTACTCGTACAACCTTGGCGTTTTCTCGCACCCGTCCGTCATTCCTACCAATGCGTAGTAACCCAGATGGAAAAGCAAAACCGAACCAAAACCCATCCAAAACTCCGTCCCAATGCAGAAAATCGACAAGAGAAAAATCATCATACAATACATATCATCCCTCCAGATCTACGCCAGGAAGCTGGCATTCACGCCGCGCCGGTCCCGCTTGAGCGGCGAGAACCCGCCGCCGACAGCGCCAAATGCATTCTTCATACCACCCAGCATGGTCCGCTTGCCAGCGCCAGCTGCCGTGGCCCGGCCCGCACCGAGTGTCTTCACAGACCGCTTGACCGCGCCGCTAGCCGCTGGAGCAGCTGCCGGCTTCATAGGCCTTGCCAGCACACCATCCTCCTTGTCGCCATCGTCTTCCTCTTCGTCAAACACCGTCTTGCTGTTGGCCCCAAGAATCTTCCGCTTCTTCTTCTTCGGCTCCGCCTCTGCCGCGACCTTTGTAACGGCGGCGGCACTCTTCTTTTCTTTCATCGCAACACCTGCCGTGTTCGGTGGAGGCTGGTTTTCCTGTTCGCTTGCTGGCTCGCCGACTGCTGTCTCCACCGTCACCTTGCTCAACGGCGGCTCGCTGGTCATGGCGACGGCGCTCTTAACCGGCTGCACCTTCATGTTCTTCTTGGAGATGGCCGCCTCGCCGAGGACCTTCTCCTTGGGTGGCCGACCGCGGCGCTTAGGCGCTTCGCTTTCGGCTGCCTTCGCAGTGGTCGCTGACGAAGAGTCGGCAATGTCCACGGAAGACAGCGTTGCGCTGGCAGAGACACGTCTACCCATGATCGAATCTTCAGGCAGCTCGCTCTCTTCCTCAGGAGCTGTCGAATCTGCTGACGCTGCCGACTTGTCTGTGACCGACTTTTCTGCGTCTGATGTCTTCGATTTGTCGGCTACCACATCCGCTGCCGGTGCCGCACCTGGAGACTCGTCCATGGGGTTGGTCGTCTTGTTGAGGAATGGCGTGATGGAGAACGTTGATTTCTGAACCACCGTGGAAGGATCGATGCCTCTCTTCTTAAGCGGGCGTTTCGTTCTTCCTTCGTTTCCGATGCGAGGCGTCTGAAGCGCCAGCTCCGGACCGCTGGCCTCTTCTGCCCGGCGTTTCCGCTGCGCTTGCGCTTGCAGCTTCGCTGCCGCCGCCTTTGTCTTCTTGGGGCCTTCCTTAGCCGTGCCCACCGCGGGCAAGGGTTTCTCTTCGGCGGCTGACAGCTCGGCGCGGACTCCTTTTAGTTCCTCCCGTACTTCTCGTAGTTTGGCCTTCAAGTCGCCAACCCGCAGCTCGAACACGTCGATTTGACCCCGAGCCTCCGACAGCTCCGTCTCCAGCGCCTTCTTAGCGCGCTGGCTCTCGCGCTTCTCGTCTTCGAGGGCCTTCTCTAGCTCTTCCACTCTGTCTTGCAGCCTTTCTGATGATTGGGCCTTTTCCCGAGCGCGCTTCTCGCTTGCCACCCTCTTCTCGAGATCTTGCACCTGCTGCCGCAGGCCGTCCTCCACCTCGTTGTCGTCGCTTGTCTGGCGCTGCGCCGCCCGCTGCGCCGCACGTTTTTCGTTGGCGAGTTCGACTTCCAGCGCGTTCAGCTGCCGCTCGAGCGCCAGCTTTTCGGCCAGGACGTCTTTTTGGTGGGTCAGCTGCGACCGGAGATGCTCGACTTCGGGTTTCAGCACGGCGATTTCGCGGGACAGCGCCAGCTTTTCTGTTAACACTTTCGTAGAATCATGCGTAACGTTGTTCAGGGATAACAATTCCGTCTGACCAAGAAGTGTGAGTGTCAGTATTCCAAGCGTTTTCTTGCCTCTTGAAAAAGTCCGCAGTGCTACACATACCCTCAAAGAAGAATGCTCGCGAGCCTGAGACTTTAATTGGTTGTCCTGTTCGCGGCACTTCTGGCTCAAGCCGTCCAGCTGGAGTCGGGCATCGTCGTATTGCGACGATAGCAAGTTGACGCGGCCGTCCAGCTGCGACACATTGTCCTTCAGCTGGCCGTTTTCCTGTTGCAAAAAGGCGACTTGGACCTTTTGCCGCCGGACCTCCTCGTCTTTAGCCACCAGGGCTTCCTGGTGCCGGACTTCCAAGTACTTGAGGCCAAGCTCGTGGCTCTTCCCGCATCTCTGGAAGAGGACAGGACTGTCAGCGCTGCTCAAAACACAGAAAAGGCTGCCAGAAGCCAGGCAGGGCAGAAGGGATTGCCGCACCTTATCGATGTCCATGTTGTCGATGCTTCAAAGGTGCGCGTTCTTGTCGCGACGGCGACTCCTCGAGCGGAGGGAAAAAGAAATACGAAAGGGAAAGACGAAAGGATACGGGTCCTTGTGAGAAGACGAAATGATGCTCAATGGTTATCCAGAAATGCTTCCTCTGAAAGATAAGAAGGCTGTCGACTCGCCGTGGATGTGACGAGACAAACTCTAGCCAGGGCAACGGGAAGAGGAGCAGCGGAGTGAGAGACAGAGACGGAGGTGGGTCAATGTTTTGTTGTGTGGGTTGTTTACTTTCTGTCTAGAAATGGGTTAGCGTACTTTTCTTGTCAGCCACAAGCCACACCACCACAATGACGCACGGGGAAGTGCTTGTGTCGGGATCGGCGCTAAGATGGTCCGCACGAAACAGCTTGCGTCGGTGTGGGAGCGTGGAGCGTGCAAGGGGCCAATCACCGGCCGCAGACAGCTTAAGGCGTACGTGGTTCCTTGCACCGCGCCAGAGGACAGCCAACTGCATCTCGAATTGATTGATGCCCTTTCTGAATCTCTCTCTTCGATTTCCCTCCCGTTTCCCCTCCTTTGTTTCTCCTTCTTCTGCATCCCTCCTCGTCCCTCCATAACCGCGACAATGCGCTGGCTTTCGCTTCTCGCCTCTTCGCTCCTCTGCGCCGGCGGCCTGGCCGCCAAGAAGGGCGCCGCCGACCCGTTCCAGGAGTTCCACGCCAAGCAGCTCTCCTCGACGCCCGTCAAGCTCGACGACAGCGCCTACCAGAAGCTCGTCGGCACCCCGCGCGACTACAGCTCGGCCGTCCTGCTGACGGCCATGGACGCCCGCTACGGCTGCCAGCTGTGCCGCGATTTCCAGCCCGAGTTCGACCTGCTGGCCCGCAGCTGGACCAAGGGCGACAAGGTCGGCGAGTCGCGGGTCGTGTTTGCGACGCTGGACTTTAACGACGGCCGGGACACCTTTCTCTCGGTATGGCAGGCTTCTTCGGCAGTTTCTCTTCGTTCTCCTCCTCGATCTTAGCTAACAATGGACGCAGCTCGGTCTGCAAACCGCGCCGGTCCTCCTCTTCTTCCCCCCGACGTCCGGCCCCCATGCCGTCGGCTCGCCGGAGCCTCTCCGCTACGACTTCACCAACGGGTAAGGCGATACGGGAACATGGAAGGGCATTAGAGAAAGTGCACTGTCTCTAGAAATACCGGGCTAACCTCTGTCCTTCTCCTGCAGCGCCGGCCCCGCCGAGGTGGTCCAGAACTGGCTGGCACGCCAGCTCCCCGGCCGCCCGCACCCGGAGGTCAAGCGTCCCATCAACTGGTTCGCATGGATCACGAGCATCACCATCCTTCTGGGCTCTGCCACGGCGCTCTTTGTCGCCTGGCCCTTCGTGCTGCCGATCATCCAGAACCGCAACATCTGGGCCGCCATCAGCCTTATCTCGATCCTGCTCTTCACGAGCGGCCACATGTTCAACCACATCCGCAAGGTGCCGTACGTGGCGGGTGATGGCCGCGGCGGCATCAGCTACTTTGCGTCTGGCTTCCAGAACCAGTTCGGCATGGAGACGCAGCTGATTGCTGCCATGTGTACGTTCCGAAGACCCCCTCTGTCCTGTTTGACCTCGTTGAATGCGATGCTAACGTTTCTAGATGGTATTCTGTCCTTTGCTGCCATCTCTCTGGCTATCAAGGTCCCCAGAATAGCAGACGAGAAGGTTCAGCAGGTGGCTGCCATCGCCTGGGGCGCCGTCATCTTCTTCATGTACAGCTTCCTGCTGAGCGTGTTCCGCATGAAGAACGGCGGCTACCCCTTCTCGCTGCCTCCGTTCATGTGAGGGGACTCTACGGTAGCGTGTTTTTGTGAAGGCGTAGCAAATGGCACAAAAGCTGTCCTGGCAGCCAAGTGCTAGCATACCAGCTTGCTTTGCCCTTGCCCCTTCGCTTGGAGGTGCACCTGAACACCGCGCGGGGGGGAATAGAAGGCAAAAGACTGTCAAGCTGAGGGAGGAAAAACCCCGAAAGGTGAATTGTACAAATAAAATAAAAAGGCGGGAACACATGAAACGGGCGCTGTCTGATTCGGGGCGCCAACGAACAGACAGTTCAAACAGACACATTCTGAGGGAATCTGTCAATCAGTCACTCTATAACGGCAACATGCTTTGATTTATTTTGTTATTTTTTTTCTGGGAAGCCAATTCACGCTATATTCAATGGTTATCAATTGATCATAAGCTGTTTACAATATTGACCTTTCCATATATTGCAGAAAGATGAAGCTTCCATCACGAGATGCCAGCTGCTTACAGCAGAACAAGCCCCGGGAAAGGTGTTCCGGGAGACAGGGCACTGCGTGTCAATCTGATTAGCTGGAAGATCCGTCTTTGCCGAAGTGGTGCACAGCGCAAGGTCGGATAGCAAGCGCTGCTGGATGGATGCCTCTGCGTAGGACCTCTGAAGCGCATATGGCCAGCCACATCGACATAGTATGACTGCCCTTGACGAGGCCGGTCGGAAAATATGTATGTTATGGATATTTCGGGCGCCACAGATCTGCACTTTTTTCTGATCGGCACGGACTCCCTAGACAACTAGTTGCTGTCTGTGGATTGGGAAACAAGCAGGATGATTGTCACGACTCATTTCGAGAGATTGCCAAGTCATGAGGTTGAGAACGGCCACTGTGTGACCAGGCATAGAAGGGCTAGTTCGGATGCAGACGAATTTCTCCCCGGTGACCAGTGTGCTTTGATGTATATTTGGCATTTGCTCAATAGGAGGTCAAGCCAAGAAGAGTCGAGACGTTTCCAAGGTTACCACACTAACCGCTCAAGTGAGCCTCATGCTAGCCAAGAATGTTGCCAAACTAGATCATCCTGGATCTCCAGATGACCACTCAGGACGGACTCTCCCGTTGAATAAGCCTTTTGCTGCATCGCGAAGGAGGCTTATTGCTCGGCGCCAAGCTTGGATACAGACACAAAGCAAACAGCCGAGAAAGCATCTCTTCACGAGCCTCGCGTCTCGCATTCTTGAACAAGAGATGCAGACTGACAGAATAAAATCTAGCATACGAAGTGTAGGGGCAAGGCAGTTCATCCAAAGTTTTCTGTTTGCTCATCTTATTTTGTTTGTTTGGCCCCATTCCCATTCCCCTTGACCAGATTTCCCCTTTTGGACCGGGACTTCCAGAAACCTTCCACCCTTGCAGGAATTACATCACAATGGCAGCTGTCCCCTCTCAGCTCTGTTTTTTTTCCGGTAGTGCCTCGACTGCGAGCCGGCATGGTCTACCAGAGTCTGCGGCTGTCCTCCCTCTGCATGTTTAGCCGGGCCGGTTGAGCCTAACCTGAGTTTCTTTTCTTCCCTCCTCGTTCGGTTTGGAAACGGCAGGCTGGTAAAAAGAGAAAAAGGCCTCATTCTACCGCTGACCTGGACATAGCTGTCCCCCTACAGGCTAAAACGTGCTACCCGTTAAAACACGCACCTTATTGTTGTCAAAGAAACGGCCCTATTGTCGCTTGGACGTTTGTTTCTTCGTGAACACTTGATGGAGAAGATATCACAGCTAAGAAAATCACTTTTCTTGCCGCTATACCAATGCAATAACGCCGGCATGTACCTGGCCTCTCTGGTCTCTCTAGCTTCGATATGTAAAGAAGTAATGCTCCACAAAAGAAGATAGACGAGACAGATGTAGTTGCCAAAAACACAGCTGGCTGAACTCGATGTGAAGCATCTGTGAAGCATCTCAGCCAGCCCCAACACCATCTTCCCATTTGTCTTGCTTTTCCTCTCCTTCTCCAATATCTGCATTTTCGGTCCACTTTTCAGCATCTCGTCTCACATCACGTTCATCTACTTACGATTCAGACATATATTCTCTCGTTAAATTAAGAGGGCATGTTCGTCCCCGCAGTTTTGGCTTGGCAGCACTATCACAGAGAATTTATATCACTCCATCTTCATATAAGAAAATATGAAGGCACCGATTTAAACGAGTATTGCCAGGCACGCATCCCTACAATCTTGTTGATTCTGCCTCTTGGTCCTTTCCTGCCTCTCTTCTCTATTCACTTTTCCGTCTCCACTTCACACGGCTGGCATCTTCTCGCAAGCAAAAAAGGCACTTTCCCCCTTCTTGGCACCTCCAGTCATAACTTTGCGGTTTCCTGCAAGGGGCCCGGGCTGGGATAAAGCGGGAGTTGCTGTGGACTTTTGGCAGGCTGGAAGAATAGTGCTGCTATATTGCCCCTATTACTTCTTCTTTCTCTTCTTCTTCTTCTCTCAGTTTCCCCTGGGCTTCCCCCCCCCCCAATGCTCTCCTTTACCGATGCCAGGAACGAGTACGCGTGGGTGGTGCAGCCAGCCCAGAGCCGGGCCGTCGGCCACGGTCTCTTTCTGATATTGATCCCCATATGGAAGAACTTGAGCCTTCTCTTCCGGAAGACTCGCTCTCGCGAACAGACGAGGCATGGTGGCCTCCCAATCACGGCACCTCCTCGACGCCCCGCATTTTATTTTATTAACCCTCGTTCCTTTTTTTCTTCTCTGGCCCTCTCGTCTCCTCTCTCGTTTTATTTCTCCTGCTGCCGTGTCGACCGTGCTTTTTCCTGCAAGACCTGCGGATTGGTTCTCGGAAGCTCATGACCGAGCGTGTCCTTCAGGTAGCGGGCCTCATTTCCTGATTGCAGAAGTCCCTTCTGGACCGAGGGCCAGGATGGGGTCTGGGTGGACAGAGGCAGAGGGAGGGTGACGGGAAAACGGGAGACAGCATCCAGAATGGTCCGTCTACTCTGGAAAGGGCCTTTGCCAGGCTCGTCTTTCCCTCGCCTCGGCCTCTGTCTCCGTCCCCTCCCCCGTTTGTCACCCATGGGGGTCCCACGTCTCTTGGTATAAAGTCCCCGGTCCCGGCCATCCCCCTCTCTTGAGCCTCGTTCTTCTTCCTTTGCTTGCCTCACACCTCGAACAACCCAACAGTTGCGACTTGTGCCAATCCTCATCTGACGACACACAAGGTCTCCCACCATGAAGTTCCAGTACTCTGCCTTGCTGGCGCTCGCCGCCTCGACATATGCGGCCCCCCCGACGGCTTCCATCAAGGAGGTCGCTCGCCAGGCTTCAGCAGGCTGCTCGTCGGCCGTCACCCTCGACGCCAGCACCAACGTGTTCAAGAAGTACACCCTTCACCCCAACACCTACTACCGCCAGGAGGTCGAGGCGGCCGTGAAGGCCATCACCGACTCCAGCCTTGCTGCCTCCGCCGCCAAGGTCGCTGATGTTGGCAGCTTCCTGTGGATGTAAGTACATGTCTTCTCTCTAGAAAGACACACTCAGCGACTACAATGAATGAATGCAGCTGACCGCCGGCTAGTGACACCATCGCGAACATTGCCAAGATTGAGCCCGCCGTCGCCGATGTGCCCTGCACCAACATCCTGGGTTTGGTCATCTACGATCTCCCCGGCCGTGATTGCGCCGCCAAGGCCTCCAACGGTGAACTGAAGGTCGGCGAGATCGATAAGTACAAGAGCCAGTACATTGACCGTATGTTGCAGCCCATCAGATAACTGCTCTTCCCCAAAACCGTGTCTTGGAACAACTACTGACCTTTCAACAGCCATCGTCAAGATCCTCAAGGCCCACCCCAACACCGCCTTCGCGCTGATCATCGAGCCCGACTCGCTGCCCAACCTGGTCACAAACTCGGACAAGGATGCCTGCAAGAACAGCGCCACGGGCTACCGCGACGGCGTCGCCTACGCCCTCAAGAACCTGAACCTGCCCAACGTCGTCATGTACATTGACGCCGGCCACGGCGGCTGGCTCGGCTGGGACGCCAACCTGAAGCCCGGCGCCCAGGAGCTCGCCAAGGCCTACAAGGCCGGCGGCAGCCCCAAGCAGTTCCGCGGCTTTTCCACCAACACGGCCGGCTGGAACGCCTGGGACCAGAGCCCCGGCGAGTTCTCCACCGCCTCGGACGCCAAGTACAACAAGTGCCAGAACGAGAAGATCTACGTCGACACCTTCGCGCCCCTGCTGAAGTCGGCCGGCATGCCCAACCACGCCATCATCGACACCGGCCGCAACGCCGTGACCGGCCTGCGCAAGGAGTGGGGTGACTGGTGCAACGTCAACGGCGCCGGCTTCGGCGTGCGCCCCACGGCCGACACGGGCGACGACCTGGCCGACGCCTTCGTCTGGATCAAGCCCGGCGGCGAGTCCGACGGCACCAGCGACAGCAGCGCCAACCGCTACGACTCCTTCTGCGGCAAGTCGGACGCCTTCAGTCCGGCGCCCGAGGCCGGTACCTGGAACCAGGCCTACTTCGAGATGCTGCTCAAGAACGCCAAGCCGTCGTTCTAAGCGTGACGCGTTTGGCCCGTACTACGATGAGCATTCTTTTTTTTTCTAGGAAATCGCCTTTTGTTGCCTATCTTCATGAGCTTGGCGCTGTAGACAACACGAAAAGTATTGCTAGGTTTTGTGTTGTGTTTCTTACGCTATGGACAGAAACGAGAGAGAGAGAGAGAGAGAGGAGGCTGAAAACGGAGGAACAAGGCAAAAAAGGGAGAGAAGAAGCCAAAATGGAAGGGGGAGTTGGCTCTTCCCACTCTCACCCAGTGGCAAGCAAATAATAATGACAAAAAAATTTGATGAAAGAAGAAAGACGCGCAAGAGACTTGTTTCCACTAGCTATGCAAACTGGTCTAATTCGGTCCATTTGCTCTCTTTTCTTTGACACCCGGCTTTTGGCTCTCCTGCCCCATGTACATACTTCTACTAGCAGCCTTGTATTTATTTGTGTTGACCCTCTTCTCGGACATGCAGCAAAAGCCGTGAAAGCAAAAATCTGACTCTGGAGGATCTGGCAATTCTGGCTGTACGATTTTGTCTAGACCGTTTCCACGAAAATGCCCTTCCCCGCAAAACACGGCAAGCAAAGTGCCGTACGTGTCAGTCGTTCGGGGGCAATCTCGAGACCGGTCTCGGTCTTCCTCATACAACCCCTTTCGATATTCTCACTGGGTTTTTGGCTATACATGCACTATAAATACCGAAAAGGAGGAGATTGGGAAGAGCGGCACTTGGCAAGGGCAGACTGAATAAGTCGGACGTAGCTTTTAGCAGGTAAACAAAAAATGAATGAAACATGCCATGGAAACAAAAAGAATTGAGCAAGAATTGAGAGATGAGTGGTGGCCTTTTTTTTTTTTTGTAAAGTTTCCATATTAAACGACTCTCCTTCTCCCTCTCTCACGGACTTCGGTTTATTTGTTTGGTTTTTTTGAAGACCCATTTTCCAGATGTTATGTATTGCACTGCCAAACGGACGAAAATAAACCCGACCAATGTGTTGAGTAGCTATATTAAAGCAAAACTTAACATACTTGGATACCACAACAAAGTCGTAGTATCACACCGAGACCAAGAGGACTACCATTCAAGTTGTATCCCTCCATTTTCAAGTTAATCCACATCCGCATATATATTTTCGAGCCCAAAATATCACAACAGATTCTATGCCGATGCCCAGCCCTGAAATCAAGCCCAGACTTTCCGGAACTTTTCGTCGAACTGCTCCTTGAGCCTCGTGAATGCTGCCAGGACCGTCTTCAGGCTGAATTCCTGCAGCAGGTACCAGGCGTCCCCGTCTTTGATGCCATTGCCCTTGATGATGGAGCTCAGGTCTCCGTGGCGGAAAAAGTCGTAGATGTAGGCATTGAAGGGCACGCCGTCCGTGTCGATTGGGTATATGGCAATGTACGGCACGGAGGACTCTTCGAGAAACACGCCGGCGCGCACCGTCGAGCACAGCTCGCGGATCGACTGGAACTCGTCGCCGAAGCCAGACAGAGCGGCGAACGGCGAGTGCAGCTCGACGGGCGGCAGCCGGTGGCTTGCGACATGTAGCAAGCGACGTTCTCGATGCTCGTGGCCTGAGCGACCTGCCAATGGGAGCAAGAGGCGTTCTCGGCTTTAACGTCGATTATATCAATAATAAGATTACAGACCTGGCGGTAAAAGTTTGACTATAAAGGAGTGTAAAGAAGTGTGAGTTAACTGAGTAACGCTGACTCGGACTGCGACAGTCCGGTTCTTAGAGGGCTGGGTGTAATCGTACAGTCTCTAGGTACCATTCCTGGCCACCGCCTCGGTCGATGTACACATCGGACGAGATGACCCCTGTGGTTCCATCTTTGCCTACGAACTTTTGAAGGATCACCAACAGTCAGTTGGTATTTCGCGGCTACATTGTTCATACAATAGTCTGTATTCTGCCATTTCTGTTGGGACGGGCCAATTAAGAGACAAACCTGTGAGAATGTGGCGCAGCAGCAGCAGCGGTCTAGCCATATGACCAGGTTTCAAACATTCTTACGATTCCCAGCACGAGGCATACCCAAGTCCTCCTTCTCTTTATTCTGCATAGCTACGGTCAACTTAGCCTTCTTTGTTTATTCATCCATCCGTCGGCAAGAGCGTATCTCCCAAATACAACACCTACTGTACGAAAGCACAAGACAATTGTTTCTCGTCTGCGAGGATATCCAAGACATACCCACCTTAACTATCAAACCCAAGCAGAAACCAGCAACCTACAGACGAAGCGGGCACGATGGGCGCTCCGGAGTGGTGCGATACGCACCCGACGTATCAGTCCTTTCCACGTACCGTCTTAGAAACGTCTGCTACTACGTCTTGATAATCCCTTCCTGTTGCTTGTAGGCAGTAAAGCTGATGCTGGACTCCTAGACTCTTGTGCCTCTTTCTCGTCGGCTCGTACGTCCCGCAATACATCGCCATCATATCGCAACGCACATATGCCATTTCCTCGCGATACGTCCTCTTCCACTGCTTGTTCTCGACCTTGACACTGGCACTACGGTTATTTCATATGATCTTCTACGACGCCTTCAACTGCGTAAACGGGGGACCCTATACTGGCTGGAGGGCGTTTTCGTCCTTGCTGGGTTTTATTCAGTCGACCGTGCAGTTTGTAGCTGCTATTATTTTGTATTTTCCATCCTCTATATAATCTTTGTTCGGGGTAGATGGCTGACACCAACCTTGCAGTTTAGCTATCTTCGTTCTCTATCGTAGCGAAGAGCCCCCGGACCATCCTGTCGAGCACCCTGATCCTGGCATAGCCTCGAAGACGCTTATACGGACTATCAGCACCGTTGCCATTGTTACCCTGCCAGTATCGCTCGCATTTTTATGGCTTAACAAGAGCCCGGCTTTCACCGGAGACGATGGGCTTGGCAATTATATTCTTGTCTATGCTTTTGGCTTCGGCGCCTGGGCCACACTCCTTATCCCGGCCAACATCGTCTGCTTCATCCTGCAGTTCTGGTACCAAATCGAGACCGTTCGGAAACTGCATTCTTACGGCGTGCTAAGCCTTGTTTCGATCCTGATGCAAGCTGCTGCCTTCATTCTCCTAGCCGTTGCGCAGACTTTGAGATCCTGGTCTGACATCTGGTGGATTGCTCCACACAACTTCTGGCCCATCGGTCGCTTCATTGAAGTTTTCTTGGCCTTCTACGGCACTATCAACACACATGTAGCATACCTTTCGACCGGTGTAGGATTCCTCGTACTTTTTATTGTATGCTTGGTGGAAGGACGAGGGGACGTTGCGGGCAGGATCAGATTCTAGGAAGTCTTGAGATGGCCATAGGATGAAGAAAAGCAACAACAAAAGTCACTCCCTTGATGTTGTTGACTTTGTTTTTGGGAATTGTGCCTAGATCTGGCAATAGTTCTGGCAGGGGTCGGGTGAGCCTCATAAGGGGGGCCTGGGCGTCGTTGGCCATGTCGAAAGTTGCTCCTGGCCAATGAGATAGATTCAAGCGCCCAGAAATTGTCCTGGTGGAGACGAAAACTGGCCTCCAGGGCAGCGGCACACGCACTTTGGATGGAATTGATGTCGAGATGATTTCGAGATTAGAACGGCGCGTTTCCTCCGTGTAAGTAAGTGCACGTGTGGAGGCACGTGAGTGCAGCTGACTGACGGACGGACGACTAGCCGTACTACGATCAGTGTTGCGAGGGAAAGCGCGACCTTTCGGGAGTGCCTGCCCTGTGCCTGCTTGTTCCTGTTGCTCCTGCCCTTTCGGGCAGGAGCCGCTTTCCGCCGTTGGGTGCACTAACATTTCTCCGTAGCAAGTGGGCATGCGCTCTTACCCCACACGTAGCACTAAGACACTAAGTCATACGCTAAGAAGCAAATGGAAGATACCGTGAAGCCCACCTGTATCTTAAGCACCACCTCGCGCAATTGCCGGCCGAGTTGGCGACTCCCTTTATTAGCTGGGGCCGCCGAGAGACAGCTGTGCGCTAATACCGTTTTCTAGAACGGGGGCGTTGGCCACAACACGGCTGATAATAGATACTTTGATGTGCTTTCAGATTTGAGAACAAAATCTTGATTGCAGCCGCAGCCTGTATTACTCCACGGCAGCCACTCCAACTGAAAACTTGACCTCTTTCTCATGCTTGGTCGCACTCGTAGGACACATAGTCTTCTCGTCGTGGTCTATTTCCAAGAAGGCCGCATATTTTTGTGTGGCAGAGCAGACTGGGACGCTTCCGCCACGCCTCTACTGACGGCCAAGACATTACAGAATACGATGCGGAGTACAGGTATTGTGCATTATATTTCGGAGATCTGTTTTGGAAAAGGCCTTTGCCAGCCCTGAGGCATGGCCGCCTGGTCTGTCCCGCGATAGGACCTCGTCCGATTAAGATACAGTTCGTTGCGTAATTGATACCCCGGCCTACTCGTATCTCAACGCGGTGGCTGGCGATGGCCGTAAGCCCAAAGGAGGAAAATTGTCCAGACATTGACACTCCGAGGAATAAGACGGGGTGGGGGGTCTCCTCGACCAAGGGTTCGCCCGGCTAGCGCTGTTCAGGGCATCATGGGAGAGATCTACTGCCGTAGATAAGGATGCCAGCTAACAAGTGAACGGTAATTTAAGCATCGTTCGTACCGCGGCAGCCTTTCGTGACAAGCGGCAGCACAGGTGCACCTCTTAATTCTTAACGAGCAGATTCTGGGGCGTAAAGAGTTCAGTTTGGGACACGAGGAGTAGTCGTTTTCCCTCCTCTTATTGTAGATTTAAGTAGAGCGGGAAATACATATTATTTTCGCGAGAAAACAATGGCATATGTACTGATTTTATTTTGCTTTAAAAAATTGTCCTCCTTTCATAATTATGCGTCAGCGTCTTTTTTCCGCCTCCCATTTTTTTGCCATTACTCTTATGTTCAGGTTTCTTTTAATGCCTCTTTTGTGCCCCCGGATCTGCCGCCGACTCTAGACGATGCTATCGGTCTCGTAGTACGGGTTGTTCGGGTCAAAGGGGAACTTGCGGATGACG
The DNA here is from genome assembly GCA_021396205.1 of Sporothrix brunneoviolacea. Lineage (NCBI taxonomy): Eukaryota > Fungi > Ascomycota > Sordariomycetes > Ophiostomatales > Ophiostomataceae > Sporothrix > Sporothrix brunneoviolacea. The sequence goes on from WNYD01000154.1 coordinate 68,327, forward strand.
ACGTCGCCGGTGTACGAGTACAGGTCGGGCTCGACGGGCGTGAAGTCGACCTCGCACGTCGTGTCCTTCTGGCCGAACGTCGCGACGTCGGTCACGTTGCCGTCCGAGTAGTCGATGCGCACCTGGTTGCGCGTGTAGCGGCTCGCGTCGCTCTTGAAGTAGTTGGACGGCATGAACTGGATGCCGCTGTGGGCCGTGGTCATGACCGTGTTGGGCAGGTCGCCCGTGTGCGGCACGTGGTGCATGCCCAGGTTGAGCCACACGACGAGGTCCTCCTGCAGCAGGCTCTCGCCGTCGAAGAACTTGGCGAAGTTGACGGGCGGGTCGTGCACGTCCTGGCTGTTGTAGGCGTAGGCGGAGCGCGGCTCCGTGTCCTTCTGGCGCGTGACCTGGACGTCGTGCTCGGCCCAGCGCGCGGCGTTGGCCAGGATGCTCGAGTTCTGGACCGTCAGGTGCGCCGTGCCCGTGTAGGGCAGGATGCGGTACCCGCGCAGCTCGCCGAAGGCGTTGGGCTCGTCCTGGTTGACGACGAGCACCTGCTGGACGCTGTTGGCGGCCCAGTCGAAGCGGCCGTCGTCCTCGGTCTCGACGAACGAGCGCGCGAGCTTCATCGTGCTGCGGGCCTGGCCCCCGGACCAGGGGTAGACCTCCTGCGTGGCCACGTTGCTCATGAGCTGGATGGAGTTGTTGGTGCCGAGGATGTCGAAGTCGGCCTTGAAGTTGAGCACGTGGTCGTGCATGCTGCCGGACAGGGCGTCGTGGATCTGGAAGCCGTAGTCGCCGTTGTTGGCAAAGTAGGCGGACTGGATGTAGCCCGAGGCGCGGACCTCGACGGCCATGGAGCCGTCGCTGAAGAAGCTGTAGCTGAAGGTGTAGTCGTAGTTGCCGACGGTGGACACGGAGCGCACGACAAAGTACGTGTTCTTGGTGATGGCGACGTACTCGCTGGTGCTGTGGCGCTGGATGGCGTAGTCGGCGTCGTACTCGAACAGGCAGATGGAGCTGACGTGCGTGTGCGTCGTCTCGGCCACGTAGAAGGTCGAGTTGAGGTAGGTCGCGTAGGCCGGGCAGTCGTAGCCGGGCACGAGCTCAAAGGCGTACGGGCCGAAGCCGTAGTACGAGTCCAGGTACGCCGTGCCCGACTGCACGGGGTCGTTGCCGGCGTAGTGCGCCAGGGCCTCCTGCAGGCCGAGCTCGTACAGGATGCGCTCGCCGTGGTAGCTGACGTCGTGCAGGGCCATGCCCGTGTCGCGGTTGAACGAGATGTAGAAGCTGAAGCCCATCCACTCGACGTACTGCTGCTCGGCGTCGACGGAGAAGCGCGAGCCGGCCGGCTGGATGGTCGTCGGCGGGTACAGCTCGTCGTACTTCTGGGCGGGCCCCGCCCGGTCGGTGCTCGCCCAGGCGCCCTCGACGTTGGCCGGCAGCTTGACAAACCCGGGCGCCCAGTAGGCGGCGCGGAACTCCTCCGTCGTGTTGTAGAACACGTCGTTGTACAGCCACCCCTCCAGCAGCCACTGGCTGGGGTCGCGGCCCGTGACGTCCGACTTGAAGAACAGGCCGAGCGGCAGCAGCGTCTCGGCGTCGAACTCGTCGGTCGGGTAGTTCCAGAACGTGTCCCAGCGCACGACGCGGCCGTCCTCCTGCCACAGCGGGTCGATGCCCCACACGTCGAGGGTGTCGTTGTCGAGGCCCAGCGCCGTGCCGTTCCACAGGTCCAGCGTGATGTCGGCAACCGACGCCGAGATCACGTACAGCCAGTCCGAGTACAGCGCGTCGTCCGAGTCGGCGTCGAGGTTGCGCACCTTGCCGCCGCCGCCCTCCTTGTTGTAGGGATACGTCAGCGGCTGCCACGACACCGTCGCGTTGTCGAGCGGCAGCGGGCCCACGAGGATGTCCTGGTACGTGGGCTCGTCGGTGGCGCGGTTGTCGAGCACGGCGTGGGCGTAGCGCGCGGGCGCCGCGCAGCTGCCGTCCAGGTAGGGGAGCACGTCCGTCTTGTTTGGCGGCATGATCTCGACGAGCAGGATGGTGTTGTCCCACGCGCCGGCCTCGTCGGTCGTCGTCAGGTTGAGGTCCGGCTGCGCAAACAGCCAGGCCACGACGGACGACGCCTCCGTGTCCGTCAGGGAGGCCCAGACGTTTGCCTTGGGCGCCTTGACGGCCGCAGCCGTGGTATTGGAGCATGTGGCAGTCTTGTTGTGCCTGCCCGTGGCCTTGCCGTTGAGGATGTCGACCACGGCTTTGCGGCCGTGGCTCTTGGTGGCCTTGGACGCCTTGGGCTGCGGCGCAGCCACGACATCCTGGACCGCCAGGAGGCCCAGCGCAAGCAAGCCAGAGACCTTCATGGTGCGAAGGGGAGGGGGAGGGAGGGGGGGGGGGGGGGGGGGAGAAGCAGGAGCTCAAGGAGACAACTGAATAGAGAAATTGACACCAATTTAAAGGCATTAAGTTGTATGGGCTGGCGTGTCGAGAGGTGGGGGAA
>WNYD01000155.1:0-70712 GCA_021396205.1 Sporothrix brunneoviolacea
CCCCCCCCCCCCCCCCCCCCCCCCCCCCCCCCCCCCCCCCCCCCCCCCCCCCCCCCCCCCCCCCCCCCCCCCCCAGTCAGGTGCGTCCTGCGGGGTGTTGCCCGTCCTTGATGAGGCTGAGCGCACATGTGGAACACAGGGCTAGAGATGGTTCACTGAAAGAAAACGGGCATGTAAACTGAGAATTGCAACCCCCACCACGACCGGGGTGGGTGCTCGACCGCCCACTACCCAGCTGACGATGGGCTGACGACGAAGACATGATGATGTTTTCTCAAAGGAATGCAAAGTTGTCGTGAAAGTTCGTCTCAAATTACAACAGGGTATAGAACAGTAGAGAAACAGAACAAAAAAGAAGTGTGCCCACGCTGAGAATTGTTTCTCTCTCACATAACACATGGGCAGTCTCATATTTACACGTTCCAGATCAGCTGGGCCAGGTTCGCCATGTCCATGTCCAGGACGGCCTGGATGTCGCGCGCGCGCGCCGGCAGCGCGACCTGCACGCCGAAGCACATGCCGATGCCGCTGACGTTGAACGGCGGCACGGTGGTGTTGACGAGGCCCGGGCAGACGAGGTAGGACCCGCCAAAGTACCACTGCTGGCTGCCGTCGGCGTCGCTGCTCTCGAGCCGGGACAGGTCGTAGAACTTGAGGGCCGCGAAGAGGCAGGTCACGAGGACCGCGAGCAGCGTGACGCCGTCTGAGGTGGGGGGGGTTTGGTTAGTGATGAGCTCCAGTAGCCGAGATGTATGTCAATGAGAGGGAGGAGAAGACGCATACTGATGATCCAGCGTCCATAGGAACGGCCGCCGTCTATCTGCGCGGCCAGCGCGCGCGGCCGTCGCCACGCCTTGAGCTGCACGAGACGCGCCGCTGAGGCGAGCAGCAGGAGACACGCGACGCCGCCAAAGGCGAGGTCGAGGGGGAGCCGTGGGAAAAAGGAGACGTCCGCCTCATACAGCGAGAGGCCCGTGGCGTCGGCACACGGCCAGTGGTGGGCGTCTGTCGGGTACGCGGCCGTGCCCGTGCCGGCGGGCGCCTTGTAGACGAACTCGCCGGCCTGGAAGCCAGACGCGGCAGATGCATTCTGTGCGCCCCCGGCGACCCCCTGCTGGGCGGCGATGTAGCCGTAGGGGACGCACCAGGGGCTCCAGACCTGCCAGATCGGCGCCTGGCTGGCGGGCTGCGCGGTGAGGACGAAGAAGTCGGCCACGGCCAGGACGGCGGCGACGAGCGACAGCAGGAAGAAGACGACGGGGTGGGCGATGGAGAGAAGCCTCCCCTTTGCCTGCTGCTTTGCTTTTTGCTTTGCATTTTGCTTTGCATTTTGCTTCGCATTTTGCTTTGCATTTTGGCCCGTCTGTCCACGGCTGCTTCGCCGGTCAGTGTAGCGGCCCCGGCTGCTGGTGGCATGCCTGGCCCTCTTGCACATCTCGGGCGAGAACAGGGCAAACAGCGCCGACCACAGCTGGCACACGACGGCCAGGACGAGGCAGTAGGCGGCCGGGCCGGCAAAGCGCAGCGGTGCGGTCCCGTCTTTCCCGTTGCCGCCGGTGCCGCTGATGATGTACGCGAGACCGCTCACAGCCTGCACGAGCAGGTAGGCCAGCTGCAGGTACCGCAGCACAACATCTATGATCACGGCAGAGCGAGTTCTGTCGTCGTCGTCGTCCTCGGTCGGCGGCGACGGGCTCCGCGACAATGGAACACCCAAGACGGAGGCAGCCAGTTTCATCTCGCTCGTGTTCCTGGGTTTTCCCCCCGTCTCCAACGCCAGGCCGGGCAGTGATCTCTTTTGTCCGCCGCTAAGTCGCTGTCGCGACTGGTATTGCTCGTGGTCCAGCGGACTGCGTTTGCCCTTCCACCGCCATGCGTCTTTCGTGATGATGCGCAGAGCAATGAACAGGTTGAGAACGGCGCCCGGGATGCCAGTCCACCAGGGCAGACCGAAGCGGTAGCCGTCGGCTGTGGCGTAGAGAAGATCCGTGGGGCCCGGGTTGGTGGTGTTGGCAGCGTTGAGGGTGAAGACGCCGATGTCTTTCTTTTTGGACAGCGTGGTCCAGTCGATGCCGACGGAGATGTCGTCCCGGGTGTTCAAGACCACGGCGGCATCGCGATAGGTGCTGGCGCTTCTACTTTGGAACGTTGGATGCGATACCAGCTCTCTCGGTTGCGGCGCTGGAGAAGCGTAGACAGCCGATGGCCGGAAGTGCGTGACGCCGAGGAAGATGGCTAGGAGCTGTAGAGATGACATTTTGGTTACGGGGATAGATATGGATGAAGGGGCAGATAGCGGACGGATATGAGGGGAAAGAGAGATATATGTACTAAAGAGAGAGGAGGTCGCTGGCGAGAAAAGACGAGACTCCAGCCGTCGGCATGGCACTGTGATCGACGGAAACGTGCAGTTGACGCAGCTGAGATACAAGAGAGACAGACAGTCAAATGCAAAGGGCGACAACAGAGACAAGCTACCTGCACCAATACATGGATGTTTTAGAGGTGTAGGACAAAGAAAAGAAAGACATAAAAAAAGAGTGTAGATGGAATGCGGACGCCCAGACCGAACACATTCCACGCCCTTTCTCGTCTCCAGGAACACCAGAGCGCCACGATTGAATGATACAACTTCAGAGCTAACGAAAATAAAGAGAGACAAAACGGCAAATTTGTTTTCTTTAAACGTGGTAGTGTGCTTTCTCAGCTGGTTCGGTGCCCGTGCTGGATACGGGTTTTCTCTTTGTTTTTATCTGCGGCTCCTGCGTCGATCAGAGGAGAGAGTACCGTACGGAGTAGAGCTCGGGTCAAAGCTCTGGTCAAAACAAGGTTAATACGAAGCTGTCGATCGTCAGAATTGGGTTTAGAAGCAATATTGGACCTCTCGCAAATTGGCCCGCTATGCCCATATTGGTTGTCGAAAGCGTCCTCCGTAAACAAGATAAACATGACCTTCTTTTTGTGTTTTTTTATTTTTTGCGGGCATCTCATTTCGCTTCAGCTGCATTCGTATTACTCCTTGCCGTTTGCCGGGGAAAACGAAACAGACGCAGGTGTGAATATCTCGTCTTCCCTGAGAGACAACAGGCAGTCTGTGCTCGCGCGCGCTGCAGAACATGGCGAAGGCATGTCTCACCTTACGAGTATATTGGATGCCATGTGTGAAAACCCTCAATTGTGACTCCGTTTGCTGCCCGCCCACCCATCCATTGATTGATACCTGCCGTGAGGCCGTGAAACCCCCCCCAAAGCAAAGTGCCCAAAAAATCTAGGAGATATCCAAAATTACAAAGACACGTAAACATCGCAGTAGGAAAAAACAAAACATTCACCGTCCAACGACGGTCCGCGTGCTGCTGCCGCCCACGCCTCGGCTGCCGCCCGGGTCCGTGCCGGTCTCGTCGAGCATGCTGTCGGCGCCGCCGCCGTCGGGCTCGGCCTCGGCCTCCCGCAGCGTGCTCTTCCGCGCCTTCGACTTCCTGTCTGCTGTTGCCTTGGCCTCGAGCATCGACGCAAACAGCTCGACGCCGCGCGGCGGCCGGTCCATGTCCAGCCACAGGTCCGTCGGCAGGAACTCGCCCACCTCCTGGCGGAAGCTAGCGCGTTCGGCGCGGTCCGCCTCGACCAGGCGCTCCGCGGCGTCGCGCGCCTTGCGCCACACCGTCTGGATCTTGGCCTCGACCGTGCGCCGCCGCTCGGCCTCGAGGATCAGCGTGTCGTACGCGTTGGCGTACCCCTCGTAGAACGCGCGCAGCTCGTCCATGTCCGCGAGCCGGTCGGCTACGACGGCGCGCTCGTTGTGCCAGCGCGCGGCGAACTCGGCCTCGGCGGCCGCGTAGCTCGGCAGGCGCGCGCCGATGTCCTCGTCGAGCACCTGGAACGCGGCGGCCGTGGCGGCGTAGGCGGCTTGCGTCTGCTCGGCGTGCGCGTGCACGGCGGCGAACTCGGCCTCGGCCTCGTGCAGCTCGGCGGCGATGTCGGCCACGACGTCGTCGACCTCGGCGGCGTCCTGCAGCACGACCTGGATCATCTCGGCGCGCTCCTGGGCCGAGAGGGGCTCCAGGTCGGAAACGCCGCCGGCCGCCTCCTGCTCGGCGATGACGCCTGAGATGGAGACGGGGTTCTCGTTGCCGCCGCTGCCGCTACCGGTGCCCTGCTGCTCCTCGCTGCCGCTGGCGGTGGTGTTGTTGGCGGCCTTGTAGCGCGCCAGGGCCGGCCCGCCCTCGGTCGTCCGCACGGCCGTGACGCACAGGTCGAAGTGGCGCGTGAGGGACGACAGGTTCTCGGCCATGGTATGCGATCGTCGTGTCAGGGAGGCGAGGAGGTGGGGCACGGCGCTGGGAGGGTCGATCTGCTCGTCGAGAGGAAGGTCGGGCGCGACGGGCAATGGCGGAGGCGGCGACGGCGCGGCGGTCATGGCCTTGTTGAGAGATCGCAGGTCGGCGTCAAAACGGAGGAGGTCGCCGTCGAAGGATGTTTGCGCGGCCTAGACGAGATAGTTAGCAACAGGCCGCCCTACCCGGTTTACCGTGCGGTTGCTCTTCCGGCCGCTGCTCACCTGCAACTCGCCAATGCTCTCCTTGATGGCGTCGCGCAGCGCCTCCACACCCGCCTCGTCGATAAAGTCCAGCAGGTTGCGTGGTGCCTCCCCCGCCGGCCGGAACACCGCCGCCACCATCGTCGCCCGCAGGATCTCCATGGTGTGCTCGAGCTGCCCGTTGGCCGCGTCCAGCGTGCGGATCAGTGTGCGGAAGTCCCGCCGCCCCGCGTCGTAGGCCCAGCTCATGCCCCGCCGGATCTGAAGCAGCACGTCCACCTGCTCGCGGATGCCCCTCCGCAGGAACCCCGTCTGCGCCGCGTCGATCATCGCCTCCATGGAGAGCTCGCGCGCCTCGGTCGCCAGCTCGTTGCCGCGCAGCACCTGGCTGATGGTGCCGAGGGCGCGGCGCGCGGCCAGCAGATGCTCGACCAGCGTCTCGACGGGCACGGACTGCGCGCCCGCCTCGTAGCCATCGTCGTCGTCGTCGTCGTCTCCGCGGTGGCTGTGGCTGTAGTCCGATGACGTCCTCTCGGTCTTGTACAGGGACGCCGGACGAGAGGGCGGCCGGGACGACGCTGTGCTCCGGGAGCCGGGCATTTTGGAGGGAGGGAGGGAGGGAGGGAGGGTGATGATATGGTCGTAGGTCGAGATCGTCCGTCCTTTCAGGACGCTATCTGATGCGCAGAGGCCGGCGCCGGATGGCGTTTTGGTGATGCAAAAGATGGAGCAAGACGGAGAGTGCCGTCGCGGCGAAGGTGTGCGTCACAACCCGCCTAGAACAAATGCTGCATATTCCAAGGCAATAGATATGCTTCGGACACTGCACGACCGTTGTGTCTCAGACGCACAGCCGGCTGTCAGTTTGCGGGTTGCGGTTCGTGGGCAGTCATTGACCACTGGCGAAGCAGGCCGCGGATTTGTGTGTTAGCGGAGAGGAGAGCCCGCTGTCGTGATTCGATCAGGGGGCAACTATGGAGAAGAGCACAGTGGCTGGAGCCTCCTGTCAGCCTTGCTCGAGACCCACTTTGGCAGCGGCAGAAAGCGGCTCCATAGTTTCACCGCCCGAATATGACGTCGGCTGAGCGTCCATATAGCAGTCACGTGCCACCCTCGTGATGCAGCATGACAAAAGAGACGGCAACGAAGGATTGTTGATTCGTTTTTTACTTTATTTTGTCTCATCTTATTTGAAGTCTGTCGTCTTTTTATTCTTCTTTTTTCCTAGAAATTTGTTGCGTTTTCATACTTTTTTTATGTTTTTTGTTGGTTTATTTTGTTTTCATGATCTAATCGAACTGCGTCTTTTGAATGACCATGATTTATTTATGTTAATAGTCAGAACCAATAAGCCTACAATACAAAAAAACAAGCAAAGAAATAAATAAATGGACTAGGAAAAGTCACTCCTGTTCTTTTAATTTATTTTTCATAATATATTCCAAAAAGAGTTACCTCACACCAAGCTTGAACGGAAGCATCCATCTCCAATGAAGGCACACCACGCCGCGACTCCAGCCAGAAGCTGTGCACACAACGATGTGCTCCGCAGTATCCCTTGTGCAAGATTGCCTTATGCAGAGCTTCGTCTGTAGGTTTGCATCTGCAGATGCGATTTATCACTTCGTGGCTCGGCTAGAGAAGCTGCAGCCACCCGTTTAGGACATGGCATCCACTTGCCACAAAAGCATACTCGTCAATTTTTTGCATTTCCACTCCTTGTTTGACATATTCCGTGCTTTGCCCAATAGGGCTGTCTTCCAGGTAACGCCTCTTCTGTTCGTCTTTGTTGTCCTTTTTCTTGGCAGCGTTTCTACGGCCACCCTGCTCCCCAGACCCCGTTTTTTCTGTCTCTTGCTTCACTGCGCCCTACTTCTTCATTTTGTTTCTCACATTTCCCCCGCGTCTATGCAGAAACATGAAACGAAGAATCAAAAAGAAGCAAATGCAGTCACGATGAACTGCGCCTCTGGGCTGCTTCGAAAAGCCTTGTGGCAATATGGCAAGGCGAGGGAATGCGTTTATATACAACATGAACGGGACGCCGTTCCAGAGCCCGACACGTCCTGGGGATGATTCGACAGCTTTACGACGTCTATTGAAGACACAAAATCCCCTCCAAAAGTACGACTTTGGAGCACCAAAAGCCTTATTTCCACTTCAATAGAATCTTCGCCCTGCTACAGTTCGAGCAACAGCATACGCCATTCACAAAACTGCAGCCCAGCAAGTTTTTTGGTTGCCGTTATGCGTGTCGCGCAAAACGAACATCACTGTCCCGGAGCCAGTCGTGGCAACTGCCGCCGCCGCCGGGTGTACGGCGTTCGCCTCTGCACAAAGCACCAAATACTGTGCCTCAACCATGGCCGGCCATTCCAGCACCTGCAGACCCAAGCATGCGCCCACTGCCGCGGACGCGGACGGCGGGACTCGCATGGTCCTCTTAAATGAGCTATGGCCTTTCTCCGACTCGTTCGCTATTGCTAACAAGTTGCTGGCTGTGGCTTGAAGTACCTGGCGGTACTACATGGCTTGGTTTGATTTTCTTCTACTCTTGTGGCCCGGCAGTGCTGGCCGTCTTCTAAAATAAGACGGGCAGTTGTGCACCCGGATCTGCAAGAACGAGCATACAATAAAAACCCTAAAAAAGAGCGTAAGCGTGCAGCGTCGCGCCTGGCATATAGGGGTTTCTTTTTTATCAATAACTGTGGGGAGGATTTGGTTTGGTGGTTTTGTTGGACGAATCTGAAATGACTTTATAATTTTGTACAACGTATTATCTCGGTCTGGGTACATGTATATTGGGATATGAGTATGCTAGGTACGTTCTCTGTTTGGTTGTCTGAATGGTTTATCAAATTGTGGTTTTAAGGGAGCAATTTCAATTTATGTCTGATCAATAGCCAGTTTTTGAAATCTGGGGAAAGCATGGCTAAGATGATTTTGATTTTGTCACACTGAAAATAATCTCCCTTGATGTGGAAACGAAATGACCATATTAAGCGTGTGCTTTTGATCTTGAGCAGCTGGTAAAAAAAGCAATCGACGGCATTGCTGAAAAGAAAAACGTGGAGAAATCCCTTTAGAAGTAAATGCCTGTCGATCCTATTTTTTTCCCTTCTCTTTTGGGAGAGCAACATAAATAGAAGCCAAGGCACAGACGCAAGAGAGGGTGTCGAACTCAGCCGCATAAATATCCCCCAATGGCCGCGTCCGTCCAGTCCGCATTGATGATGCGCACGGGAAAGCAAAAAGAAAAATAGGCAAGCGAGCTGTGGGCGCCCGGCTATGCGCGTGTCGATCTCCAGCGAGGCGGTGCACTTTTCTTTTTTTATGTAAAATTTTCTTTCCGTGTATCCTCTTCACGGCGCGCAGGAGGGAATAGCATATCCATTGCGCGTAGAGCAGGGAGAGGCTGGTTTAATCTATTGACTCTCGGTAGGGTTCCTCGCCAGCAAATGAGAAAGGGAATCTGCACAGAAACGTAAATAGAGTGGCCGGGACGGCACAGCACCGTAGCGTATGCTTGCTCTGGCAGCAATATACCGCAATCTATTTAGTGGCCCATTGTCCGTGCTCCTCGCAGAATAGACGTATCCACACATATGCCCGGCCATTCTTTTGGGGAACCTCCTCCTCCCTTCCGCAGCGTGTCCGCCACGGGAACATGCATGACCTTTGCATTGCGGATTTCCCATAGCATTTGTTATTTTTCTGTCCCTGCGAGCGAGGGTCTTCGATGCTCTGAATGCTTTGCGTCCTGGAAAACTAAATAGAAGTTGATCTACTTCAGCTGGACAACAAGATGACGAACTGTGGCTCAGATGGCGATCCCTTCTCTGCGAACGCGTGGTTCTAAATGGGGAAATGGGGAAATGGGGAAACGGGACTGACAAAAAAGAAAAGAAGCTGCTGTCAGAATTCTACATCATACCAAAAGGAATGGCATGAGTTGATATAAAAAACGAAGAACAGCCTGACCAAAAACGTTGAACAGATGGTTGTCGTATGCCCAAGCATAACTTCAGAGATCGAGTCTCAACTTGCTTCGGTGAATGGAGATGAGAATAAGACGTGCTATCACTGCTCTATTATACGATATTTCCACACCAACAACCATTATTCTCTTCAGTCCCTGTTGACAGTTACTTTTGCCATTTTATTAATAAGAGCAAAGCAATAAGAGTCCGCTCCTTTGACTCTGTCCTCCATTTGGCCACTGCCCGCATTCAGTGACTTGCCGGGACGTGTCTTGCTCCGCGTCTGGCTTTCTTAATAATCGGCCTGCCACCTTTTTCTTCCTTCGTTTACTTGGCCGCCTCCTTCAACATGTTCTCCAGTCCCGCGATGGCGACAGTGCCGCCCATGGAGACTGCCGCGCGCGCTGCTCTGCTCGGCAAGACGGCGGCGGTGCCACGGCCACCATCGTCGTCGTCGTCGCTGTCACTCTGCTACGAAAAGGAGGACCGGCTCACGGACAGTGCCATCTACGTGGGAGAAGAGCTCTGCGGCGTCCTGGAGCACGCTACGGTGGACGACGACTCAGATGACGAGGCGTCGGAGGACGACGCCGAAGAGGGCTCCGTCATCGGCGATAAAAAGAGCGATCTCTTCGACAGCGAGCACCTTCTCGTGACAAGCCTCCTGCGTTGTTCGTCCCGCACGTCACTGCGGTCCGAGAGCGAGGCGGAGCGGCGCAAGTCGCTCGATACACTGCACGAGTCCTACAGGTCGCTAGCCTCATCGGCTTCCTCGTCGTCCTCCTCCCTGCCTCTCGACAATCATGTTCCGCGGCGGCCCGCCTCGGCCCCGCCCGGTCCCCTCCTCGAGGCTGCCTTGCTCGGCAGTATGAGTGTGAGCGGTGGCGACTACTCGCTCTGGCAGCCGGCCTTCCCGCAGGTGTTTGACGTCTTCGACTACGGCGACGGCGTCTGCTACTACCTGGGCGGCGGCGGGCACCGCATCACGCGCCACCTCAGCCGACGGAACCGCCGCGGCGTGGGAGCTGGCTTCGACGGCCTCTGGCCCTTTGCCAACCCGCCGCTCTATGCGTGTCGCCGAAACCATGCTTCGACTGGCCTGCCGCCCGTGGTGCTGTACGGGGGACCGAACGCCGACCAAGATGGTGCGTGGGCTGACGTGCAGTTTGGTGGCACATTTGGGTGCGGCATCACGCTCGGCCTGCCGCCTCTGCCGACCGCCGACCTCGGTTCGTCATCGGACGGCCGCGCCGAAGAGAAGCTGCGCGTGCACGTCGGCTGGCACAACCGGTACCGGTTTGAAGTGGAGGTGGGCAGCGGCGCCAGCAAGACGCGCACCCGCGAGGCATTCGAGTGGCGCTACTGCTCGGGCGCCGAGCTCGAAGCGCTGGACGAGCTGGCTGTGTACGGAAACAGAATACCGGAGGACGACGACGACGACTTGCTGCCTTTGTCTTCTTCCCTCTGCCCACCAAGACTGCACACCAGCTTCGGCTTGGTGAGCGAGAAGGCCGGCAGGTTCCTCAGGCAGACATGGTCGCAGGGGATCATCCGCAGAGGGGGCCCAGCCAAGGGGAACAACGAGAAGACGCCTTTGACGAAAAGCGGCGGCAAGACGAAGAAGACCCCGACGCGCTGGCAGGGCGGCTGGCAGCTCGTGAGGCTGGCCGACGCTAGCGACCCGCTTGCCGAGGCCATAAAGGCGACGTCGACGGCGTCCACTCTTCTCCTCGACCAGCTCATCGGCGAGGAGGCCGGCCGTGCGGCCCAGCGCCGGCGCACCTCTGACGGCCGCGAGATCGTGGCCACGTGGGCCAACGTGGAGCAGGCGCCGCGGCGGGAGCGGGACGAGGATAAGAATGGCTATGGCTCTGGCTATGGTTCTCTGTCCGCGTCGACGATTGCGACGGCCCGCTTCACGTTCCTCGGCAGCGGCAAGTCGGGCCAGCTGGGCGAGCGGTGGGCGCTGATGGCGGTGGCGTCGGGGCTGGCGATCTGGGAGCGGGCGAGCCGGCAGAGGCGGCGGCGGCAGAGCACGGTGGTGCAGGCGTGCGGCGGGCTGGCGAACATTGTATGAGGTTGGGAATGGAAATGGAAGGGGTATTAATGAACTGTTGTACATGAAAATGTGGCTGATGTTTCCAAGATCCACGTTCTGGTCGTGGTTGGCAACGTATGGAGGTGGCCCCTATTTATGGACTTGTCATGACTGTATCTGATTTTTTCTACTTCTTCTTCTTCTATTTTGTTTTATTCGTATTTTTTGTGGGAGCATACACGAGCATTAACACAACGAGGCTGGAGCTTGCAGCTTTCTCTTCCTTTTCCTTCACTTTCGTTTTCTTTCATTCCTTTCGTGCATGATGCCGTTCCAGTGTCCTTCGAATGAAGAAAGCACGCACGTTCTCTTCTTCGGCTGCACATCCTTGTGCCTGACATTCTAGCAGTCAGTTCGGCTGGAGAGTCTTTGCACAAAAGAACAGAGAATTCCGTGCGGATGCGCGTCGATTCAAAGCCATGCAGGTCCAGTCCGTCCCTCCGCTCCGCATCAGCTTTGACAAAATGGCCACCGAGGGACCCGGACGCAATACTTCGTATTTAAACGTACCATTCGGTCGGGGACGGGCGTGGAATCTGTTTAATAGCATCCTCCCCCAGGTGCTGCAATCTGTTTAATATTATGCCACCCTTTCCAGCTCGCGTGCTGTGGCCAGACACGTTTCCATTCGCTGGCCACGGAACCTCGTTTCGCTAGCAGGCATGACTTCCCGCTTGACCGTCTTGCTCGACCGAAAGCGAAAAGAGAAGGCAGAAAGAAAAGCGGCTCTTTGGGGGAGCATTTTCTCACTAACACGGCGCCGATCTGCAAATGTGGAGATGGCTGGCGTGCAACGTCCAGGGGTCGGGCACCACCACGTGGGTGGGTTGGTGGGCTGGCATTGGATTCTGGACAACGGCACGACCAAGGACAGATGCTTGTCGGTGCATCCTCGCCAATGAGCATGCGCGCATTAGTTCTGCGCTGGTTCTTTTTCGCTTGGTTTCTCCTCTGCAGTTCAACAGGGGCAATCCTGTCGTTCTGTTGGACTTGCACGACAAGGCAGTTCTGTCTTGTGTCTTGTGTCCCGCCGCCGTTGCTTCTGTTGCTTCTGCTGCTTTCCCTGCAATGCGGATAGACTTCTATCGAGGGAGATAGCATCCGCACGGGATGCCCATGCCTGTGGAGACACAGAGACAATGCTACTCCGTGCTCCCATGCTGCTCGGTATCCGTATCCTCTGGGGTCCTGCACCGCATCCTTGTAAACCACGCCCTGCCCAATCACGCTGCTCTGCACAACCACACTCTGGCCGTGGACAATGTGCACATGTGCTCCGGATTGCTGTGCTGCCCCGTAGTTCTTAAATAGAGAGATGGGTCGGACAACTGAGAGAGCCTTCGCCGGCTTTGTCGATCTTCCCTCTGCCCCGTCGTCTTGGTGAACGCTTGGCATCGTCCATCCACATCAAAATATTACAAGAACCATGGCGCCCGCCCAGTCGTCGTCCTTCCTCCAGACCATCGGCCTTCCCCGCCAGCAGCAGCACCGCTCGTCGTCCCCGTCCTCAACTTTCTCGTCGTCGTCGTCGTCCTTCTCGCCCGCCATGGCCGAGGTCTCCCGCACGCGGCCGCTGTATGCGCGCCTCGTGGTCGACAACGACAACGATGGCGCCTTCGACCCGGGCGCCCTCGCCGCCTCCAACCTCCACCTCCACCACGACGACAACGACAGCGAGGACAGCATCCCCCTGACGTCGCGGACGGCGCGGCGACGCACACCAAAATCACCACCGCCACCGCCGTCACCACGACCCCCGCAGCGATACCTCCCCACGGCCCGCCGGTTCTGGGCCGACTTCACGCTGGGCTTCGCCGACGGCCTGACCGTGCCGTTTGCGCTGACGGCCGGACTGTCGTCGCTGGGGCGCACCGACACGGTCGTGTACGCGGGCCTGGCCGAGGTCAGCGCCGGCTGCATCAGCATGGGCATCGGCGGGTACCTGTCCGCCCGGCAGTCGTCGCCGTCGTCGCCGTCGTCGTCGTCGTCGTCGGATGCGTCTACAGCGGAAGACGGCGAGGACTTGGACGTGGAGGCATTACGAGCCGCGGATGAGGACCGCGAGAAGAGCACAGCGGCCGCCGCCGCCGACATTGCGTCCGTGGCCGACCGGTACCTGGCACCCCTCAGCCTTCCGTCGGAGCTGCAGCAGCTGGTGCTGGCCCACGTCGCGACGCAGGCCCATGCGGCCGAGGCGCTCCTGGCGGCCGAGAGCCGGAGATACTGCAGACAGAGCGACGACGGTGACAGCACCGAGCCCGAGTACTGCTACTACGACAACAACGAGACGGCCAAGGACGCGCCGGGTGACGACGACGACGCCGTGTGGCCCGTCGCCGCCGGGCTGTCGGTGGCGCTCGGGTACGTGGTGGGCGGCCTGCTGCCGCTCTGGCCGTACTTTGTCGTCACGAGCGTGGGCGACGGCCTGCGGTGGAGCTTCGCCGTCTGCGTCGTGGCCCTCTTCCTCTTTGGCTTCATTCGCGACTTTGCGCTGGACAGCGCCGCGGCCGAGACGACGACCCGGAGGACCTCCGCGCGCCAGCTGCCGTGGCGGAAATCGCGCATTCCGTGGCGGCGGCTGTGGAAGAGCACGTTTGAGGGCCTGCAGATGGTCATCCTGGGCGGCATTGCGGCGATTGCGGCCGTGCTGTGTGTCCGCCTGTTTGAGGGTGCGAATACATCGTCCGCAGCGCCATGATTAATGTGGGATGCTCATAGCGTATGTACTGCTTTTGTCACGAATAAATAAAGAATAATATGAAGAAAGAAGCCGCCGTGCTGCCAAGAACAAGCGACGTGAGCCCCTACGGGTAGAACTGTATCTCTTGGTTTATTTGATGCTATGTAAGGATACTGCAGTAATTGTACTTCCGCCACCTCTGGCGGCGCCACCTAGAAGGGTGCGCAATGGCAGTACGTCGCACACGTGTGGTCCCCCGTTTCCAGTACGCCATTGTCACTGCATTTGGAGCGCTGACTGACGACGCACAAATTGTTCAACCGGGGAGGACATACAGGAATGAAACGATTGTTGTGAGTCTCGCGTTCGAGTTCCGTAGAGTCTCTGGAGCTGGAGCCGGAGCTGGAGCCGGAGTTGGAGTTGGAGTCTGAGCTGCGGCCTGAGCTGTAGCCTGAGCTGTAGCCTGAGCCAGAGTTACCCTTGCCATCCGCAGAAGAATGAGCTTGTTTACCGCATGTGCGGCAGCCGGAAGGTCTCCATGGCCCTCCATTTGCCCCGTTCTCCCCGTTGCGGCCACCCGCGCCTGACCGGCCAGTATCCGAGATGTGGGAAGTAACTTTGTCGGCCCCTTTGCCACAATGGGGGCAGTGCACCTGGTTCTTGCGCTCTTTGCACTCCTTGTCATCCTCACCACACTCATCGTCATCGTCATCCTCATCGCCGTCACTGTCATCGCCATCGTCGCCATCGTTGCCTCCATGGTGTCCATGATCTTTGTGGTCTTCACGGCCTTCATCCTTCAAACCGTCAATTTGATTTGGCCAGCATTTCTTGCCGCTGGCACACCATGGATACGAAAATTCTGCTCGTGCGTCGTAGACACCCGGGTCCTTTGTGGCCTCCCACCCCGCGGAGACATCCCGTTTGTCTTTCTCGCGCTGGTCCACGGCAGAACGCAACGTCGGAAAGGGGGGGTGATACATGTGCGGCCTCTCCGGGAGACCATAGATGCCATGTGGGAACAGTTCGGCGATGGCGGGCAAGGCACTGGAAGAGAGGACCAGGGCGGCCACGAAGAGCGTGCGCGTCTGCGGGATTAGCATGAGCGTGGGAGGTAGGGAGAAGAAGCCTCAGTGTGCCTTGGAGACGCACCATTGTCAATGATCGAGAAGCGTTGGGTGTCGGAGGACGAAGAAAAAGTAGGCAACAAGACGAAATTGCAGCAGGAGGACCGAGATGAAGAGAATGTACGGCGAGCTGCGGATGGTGGGAGACTCTAGGACGCCGACGAGGCAAACCAGCAGCAACAACAGTGATGATAAAAATAAAATGGGTATCAACAAAGGGGGCGAAGGAAACATGAGGAAAAAGAAATGGTCGCTGAAATGAAAGGATGCTCGCTGCGTCTGGTTTGTGCTGTGGCCGGGACCGCCGCGTGGGTGTTGCGTCGAGGAACGCCGTGTTCTTTCCTCTGGGTCGTCCTGAGGAACGCCCATCTCGGGGAAGGTGCATTCTGAGTAAGGCCACCCAGTATGTTCGCGCCTTCCTTTGCCCCACGATCCTGTTGCTCGATGTAGCAGGCACAGATTCGAAGGAAGCCACGGCACCATGATGGTGCCACGGTCCTTCCCTCTGCAAAAGACCCATGTATCAGGGGTACCGGCTCACGCCAGGAAACTGCGGGTACGCCGTCTGGCGGTAGTTGGCCGGCCGCGCCGTGGGCGGAAACCGGACCGGCGGCGGGTTCAGCACGTACTCGCCGGAGGTCGCGACGCCCGCCGACGCCCGCCGCGCGCGTTCTTCGGCGGCCGCCATCGCCGCGGCCTGCAGCCCCTGTGCGCGGACGTATGCTGCGCGCGCCGCCGCCGACCGCGACGAAGAGTAGCGCCGGCCGCGCCTTCCTCTGCTGCCGCGGTTTGTCGAGGACGAGATCTCCGTGGTCTCGCCTTCCTCGTCCGTCTCCTCGTAGCTGACCTCGGTCTCGTAGATCGCGCGCCGCCGCCGCCGCCGCCGCCTGCCGTGGTAGCGGTCGTGGTACGCCAGGTAGCCCTCGCTGTGCGTGACGCAGTACCAGATCAGCAGCACGAGCACGACGAAGGCGACGACACCGCCCAGGATGCCGCCGATCTGGGCCTGTGTGAGGCCGCCGTCGTTGCTGTCGCCGGCAGGTGCGACGGTCGGTAGCGCCGCAGCAGTCGTTGTCGTTGCCTGCGGGGCCATCACATAGCAGGAAGGCGCGAGACAGGGATAGGGGGAATGGTGCGGGGCAACTGCGCTGGGGCCCTCCTCTGGACTTTGCTGATGGGGGTGCCTGCAGGAACTGGTAAACGATCTGAAGTGCAGCTGGGAAAAGGGAAGAACGGACAGAAAGTGCAGGAATTATCGCACGCGTTGGTTTGCTGCTTTCTTCTCGTGGGAGAGAGCAACCGCAGGGCGCCGCTCCATGGTTCGAGGAAACGGCAAGTCGCAACGTCTTATTTATTTTCCTGCATGAAGGGTGACCGCTCCTGCCGTTGCATGATGGCCAGGAGCGATAACAGAGGCGACGAAAGAGGGAAGGCACCGGGCGAGGAAGACAATCACGCAGTAAGGCCGAAAGAAGCATAGCCAAGGCGACAAAAGGCGACATGGCAGCTGCTGCAGGGCGAGGAGGAGGAGGAAGGAGGGACTCCGTGGGGGTTGCAGACAGCTTCGAGAGATGCGCCGGAAGGAGCAGGACAGACGGACAGGGCAGGCGCGAGAAGGCTGGCAAGAGGGGAGCAGCATCCAGGAGCAGCGCACCCTTGTCCCGGTCGCCCTGCCGCTCCCGTGATCCCACCATCGGCGTCGTTGGAGCGTCTTTGGGGCCCGCGTGCCAGTCGTATTCGCACGGAACGCCATCGTCGCAACGGGCCTCTGCGCAGACGAGCACAGTTTTGGCCAATACGACTCGAGATCATGCGACGACAGGCATGTCTTAGATGCCCTGCAGCGACTGCTGGTGATGGATGGGAGCCGGCCGTGCCAGACTTGTTCAAAAGGACTGCGCAGTTTGTTGTTGCGAGTTGGGCGGCAAGACGTCGAGACGAGAATGGTGTGTGTCTGCCTGCTCGCGGGCAAGCGTGCAGCGAGGTTGATTGTTGATCCTCAGAAAGCCGTGTGCCGGCCGCCTGCAAGCAAGACATGCATGTGCTCTGGTTACATCGTTGGACATGGATGCAGCGGGCCAAGACGCAGGATTCGCTGCAGCGGCCGTGGTGCGGCTGGCGTGATTCGCCCAAATGGCTCGAGCAGGCACCAAGAGTCGAGATAGCGCAGAACGACGAACAGAGGGAGAATGTTTATTTCTACTTTGTTGTGTTGTGCTGCGGTGCAAGAAGTCGAAGAAACAGGTGGATTGGGTTTCCGTGCAGTTGTGTTACAGCTCCCCAGCAGCCGACGAATACGGAGCAGCGCAAGTCGTGTATCTCGTGTTCTGTGCATCGCAGCACCTGGAAAGGGGGAACATGCGCCGTCGTCACCGCTTCTTCAAGGGCGGCCGTTTCTAAATGCTAGCAAGATATGATTTCCGACTTGAGTGGCAGAAAAAGAATATTGCCACACGATCTAATAGAATATCCTTGAGCCTTTGTCTAGAAGCCCGCGGGTCAGTGTTGGTGACTTGACCTGGGGCGAGCCTTGCAGATGTGCCTGGCGATGGTTTCTGATATCGACTCATGGCTTGCTACTGGCTTGCAGCTAGCTTGTCAAACTCCCAGCGGAAATACACATCTGTTTACATGGCCCTGCTTCCCAGCTCCACGATCATGATAATGGCTTGCATTCTCCTAGGACGGCAGTTGAAGATCAGGGACTTGCATTTTGAGAAGAGGCCTCGGTGAGGCGGAGACATACGGAGTAGATTAGATATGGATAGAGACAGACACTGCCTTTTTCATGGTTTCGTCAAGTTGGAAATACATCCACGATTTTTGCAAACCCTCTTCCCCCCCTCAGTCCTCGTGCATAAACTTCTGCAGGAACGCATTGTTGGCGATGGCGAACCGCGCCCGCTTGCCAAAGATCCACAGCGGAATCGTCGTCAGGATCACCACCACGTAGATGCTGCCCAGGATGAGGAACACGTTGAGCGCGCCCGACTTCTTCAGCCAGGCGTTGACAAAGTACGTCAGGCCGAACGTCAGAAAGTTGCGCGCGTTGATCGCCACAAAGGCCTCCTCGCTGAGCTCGTTGTGCGCGTCCAGGATGTAGGGGAACACGCTCGCGTTGAGGCACGCCAGCGCCATGTTGGCCAGGCCGAAGCACAGCACGGGCCCGCTCCAGTGCGTCTGGTAGTGCACGGTGGCGCCGAACCCGTAGAAGCCGGCGGCGCCGACGACCAGGGGCAGGACCACCAGCGGTAGGCGGAACTCGGGCTCGTAGATGCCGTGGTTCTTGCGCGCCAGCCACACGGTCATGCGGTCGTTGAGCGGGCCCGAGATGGCCTCGCCGATCAGGGTAAAGATGAAGGGCGACAGCGAGATCAGGCCCGTCTGCGACACCGAGAAGTTGTACGGAGCCACCGTGAAGATGCTGGCGTTGACGACGCTGAACACGACGATCCACGTCAGCGTGGCGCCGTACATCAGAAAGGCCCAGAACACGCCCGGGTAGAAGAAGATGACAAAGGGGCGCAGAAAAATGCGCAGCATGCCCGTGCTCGAGTAGATGCCCGTGAAGATGCGCAGCGACTGCCAGTAGGTGTGCTTGGGCTCGGACGACGGCGGGGATCCGCGGGCCGCCGGCACGGCGGCCTCGGGGTCCGTGGCGGCGGTGGACGTGGCATCCGCGGGGGCGATGGAGTTCTCCTCCACCATGCCCCCCTCGCCCTTCTCGGTGGGCTTCTCGGGCGTCACGGCGCGGTGCAGGTTGTAACCTTCGAAGCGGTGCGCCAGCGGCGGCCGCACGTACGCGGTCTCGGGCACGAAGAGGTAGACGAGCGGCAGCAGCGCGCCGAACAGGATGGCGCACCAGAGGAAGGACCAGTGCCAGCCCTGGTTCTGGATGATGTAGCCCGCGATCAGCGCGCCGCCCGAGATGCCGCACAGCAGGAACATGTTCCACACCGCAATGCGCGTGGCGCGCTGGTGCACAAAGTAGAGGTCCGCAATCGTGCACTGCACGAGCACCTCGTAGGGCGCCATGCCGAGGGCGCCCCAGATGCGGCTGCCGAGGAACGAGTTGTAGTCCTTGGACAGGCCGCCCCAGATGGTCGACGACAGCATGATGATGCTGCAGGCGAGGTACACGGGCCGGCGGCCGACCTTCTTGGCAATGGGGTTGAAGATGAACAGCGAGAGGCCGATGGCGAGCACGACCCAGGCGGTGGCCTGGCCCAGGACGTCGACGTCGACGCCGAGCTCGGCGGAAATGACGAGGAAGCCCGGCGACAGCATGGGCCCGTAGGCGCCGACGACGCCGGCGGACAGGCCGGTGATGAGGAGGACGAGGTCCTTGCGCCACGTGGGCCACTGGGGAGAGGTGTGTCAGCTTGCGTCGCCGTATATTTTCCCGTGAGGGTCATCGGCACACACATTCAGAGGGTCGTTGGGCGAGTTGGTCGGCTGCGGCGCCAGCACGACGTTGGCAAAGCTGCCTTCGCCGTGCTTGAGGAGCTCGCGCGGGATGTGGTCGTACTCGGACGGGAGGTCACCGCGGTCAGCAAGGACGACTGCGTGCAGAGAGAGAGATGGTGGTCAGCAGGATGTTCGAAGGAAGGAGAATGAATAGCGGCATTGCGCTCAAGGACTTCTCAGTCTTACCTGTGCCGGGCACATGCTTCCCCTCGGGGACTTCCAAGATGCCCCAAACCATTGTGTCCGGTATTTCTTGAGATGCTGGTGATGCTGATGATGGGTCAAAAAAACCTTGAATTGGAGCAGAACAAAGAAGAGAAACGCAATGAAGCGCAGATATGTGCAGGACGCCTGCGGCAGGTTTTCCCGGGACCTGGCGATATGAGCTGCAGTTGGCCTGATAGTCTATATATTCAGACAGGGTCCGGACAGCAGGGTCGCCGGGGGACTTGTTCCTCAATATAAACTTGTCGGTGGCCCATGCTCTGCTCTTGGGGTAAATGCGTCTCAGGCGCGAGCAGGCATGTGGACGGCCAACGCAGCGGGTTGTCTGGTCTCGCTTACCATTGCCGTGTTGTCCGGCGGCGACTACTGCGGAAATGAATCATTCTTTCGAGGAGGCCGAAATCAATAAGAACTGACAAAACACGTCCTCTTGTCACGGCGAACCGAACCGCGGTTGCATTGGTCCGAATTAGCAGAGTTAGCACCCAGACACAGCGTGTGCCAGGTTCTCTTTTCTTTCTTTATTTTTTGACTGCTACTGCAGATCAGCAACTACTGGGTGTTCTGCGTGCTTGGCTCGCCGTGGTTGGCCTTTGTTTTGTGGCCAGGCCGCGGGCAAGCAAATCAACCAAAGTGGCAAATGTCGCGAGCCGTGTTTCTGTTTCTGTTTCTGTTTCGGTCCCTGCTAATGATCGAGGTGACAGCCAGCCGTCTAAAGACGACCCGTGGTATAGAAGGATTAGAAGGATTCGCGAATATAGAATGCATAAAAGAAGGGCAGACAGCCAGCCAAACAACCGCACGCAGCCTGACTGCTGCACCAGCTGTCAGCACGGCCTGTCAGTGTAGATCGACGCCTGCTGGCAGGCATTGTATTGTGCCTGGACTTTCTCCAAAATGGACTTTGCTTGGCACGACAGCACGCGGTCCCGAGATCGTACGTCGGCGCAAAAAGCTCCTGAGGGGATAAGCCGCCCGCTGCTGCAACTGCCGAGGGCTCGCATTGCAACCCTTGCAGCATATGAGCGTCTGCCTGTGGGGCCACCCCGTTGGAGAAGCTAGGGACAAGACAGGAAAATAGGGGAAGCTAAAACAAAAGAAAACAGAATAGACCAGGCTTGGGAATGCGGAGCGGCCTCTGGAACTGGGGAAACCTGGGGTCGATTGGCTGGACTTGGGGAAAAAAGGTCTGCTAGTCGTGGCATTCGGGGAAGCTCGGCGTGTTTGTCAGGTTCAAGTAAGGCACTTTCTCCGCAGGGATCGCCTCCATAGAGCCGGGGACGAGAGATGCGTGATCCTTTGGGATGGAAAGGCCGGGAAGGGGGGGGGGGGGAAGGATGCGGTTGAGAGGCAGACGCAGAGTAATAAGATTATACAACCAAGCCTTAATTGCCCCGTTGCTCGTGCTTCTAATACGACCCTCCTCGCTGCTGTGCACGGTTACGAAAGAGGGAAAGACAAAAAGGGAGGGTGAAGAAGAGAAAATACGACGTACGAAAGTAAATAACAAGCACGCTCTCAAGAGGCCCGAACACCTGGATATCGCATATTGAGGATATCCTATAGACATCGTACATCGACACAGTACATCGAACATCCACCATGGCAGACACATCAGCAACCAACGGCGCCGCGTCGTCGCCTCCGCCCAGGACCGGCATCCGCGTCATCGTCGTCGGCACGGGCTTCGCCGGCCTCACCGCCGCCATCGAGTGCCACCGCCAGGGCCACACCGTCACCGTGCTCGAGAAGTTTGCCGTGCGCAAGGAGCTCGGCGACATCATCAGCTTCGGCCAGAACTCCAGCCGCATCTTCCGCCGCTGGCCCGGCGTCGGCGACAAGTTTGAGCAGCTCAGCCACCGCGCCAACAGCCTGCAGATCAAGACCTGGGACGGCCACTTCCTGCTGCGCCAGAGCTGGGCCCAGGAGAACCGCGACTGGGGCACCCGCTACGACGGCCACCGCGGCGAGCTGCACGGCGTGCTGGTCGACCACGCCGAGAAGGACCTCGGCATCGACATCCGCCTGGGCCACCGCGTGGTCGAGTACTTTGAGACGGACGACGCCGCGGGCGTGGTCGTCGAGAAGGCCGCCGACGGCAGCCGCGAGCGCATCGAGGGCGACGTCGTCCTCGCCGCCGACGGCGTGCGCTCGCTGGGCCGCACGCTGGTGCTGGGCCACGAGGACAAGCCGCTGGCGTCGGGCTACGCCGTGTACCGCGCGTGGTTCGACGGGTCCGCCATCGCCGCGGACCCGCTGACCTCCTTCTTCTACAACAACCCGGACGGCGACCAGCACATCTGCTGGATCGGCCCCGACGTGCACTTCATCGCGGCCTCGCTCAAGAAGGGCAGCTTCTCGTGGGTGTGCACGCACAAGGACGTCGCCGACATCGACGAGAGCTGGCAGCTCGAGGCGCCCGTGGCCGACGCCCGGAAGGTCCTCGAGGGCTGGGAGCCCATCGTCCAGAAGATCCTCGACCTGACGCCGGAGCCGCTCGTCGACTGGAAGCTCGTCTACCGCGACCCGCTGCCCACGTGGATCTCCCCCCACCGCCGCATCGCCCTCATCGGCGACGCCGCCCACCCGTTCCTGCCGACGTCCATCCAGGGCGCGTCGCAGGCCGTCGAGGACGGCGTGACGCTGGCCGTGACCCTGCGCCGCGCGGGCAGCGCCAAGAACGTGCCCGAGGCCGTGGCCGCCTTCGAGGCCCTGCGCTACGAGCACGTGCGCGCGGCGCAGAAGACGGGCGAGACGACGCGCGACAACTGGCACCAGGCCGACATGCAGGCCATCCGCGCCAACCCGGAGAGCATGCGGCTCAAGCGCGAGGCCTGGCTGCTCAACCACGACTCGGAGGCCTACGCCGAGGCGCACTACGACGCCACCATCGAAGTGCTGCGGCGGACGGGCCTGCAGGACCTGACCGAGGCGCGCCAGCTCAACGCGCCGAACATCACGGACTGAGGGTGCTCCCGCGAGTAGAGCAAGTAGACTAGGAAATAGAATATAGACATAACTTCCGGCAGAGTTCATCCTGCCGTGACCGATCCATGATGGAACGTGCCGTGAACTTCTTTACATTTTGCAAACCAACCTAGACGTGTTCGCCGTACACAACGTAGAATTCGCATGTAGGGGTAGAAAAGCTCCAGAAGCCAAACATGGAGAGCCAATAAAGCATGCATGTTGTCATAGAATAGTCGTTGGGGGCGTTGGGAATGTGATTGGCCGCATAGTGAAGCAGTCCTTCTTGTCATATCTATGAACTAGACCGCTGCAGTAGGTAATCTGTAGTGCGTCTGACAACACATCCATGACAATGGAGCGATCACGCCCGACATGGATCAGCCAGCGCCCAAAAATGTGATGCTCGACGCCCAAGGATTCCCGCCGCTGACCGAAGACCAGCACGCGGAAGCCAAGACGGCCTTTATCGAGTCGATAGACCCCGATGCGATCTGCGCCCTGGCATCGCGGTTCAACGGCGGCATGCCGTGTCGGGTGGTGGACAAGGCCAACGGCAGCTTCAACGTGTGCTTCTTTGTCGCGTTTGACCGGGACGGCGAGCCGTGCCAATGGGTTGTGCGGGTCCCGCTGGGGCCTGCTCTCGACCGTCCATGGGACAAGGTTCTGAGCGAAGTGGCCACGATGAGGTGCGTTTTGGTGGTCTTCGTTCCATTTACTTCGACTCTGAGGTGTGGCTTACTGTCTATAGATATGTCCAACAAAACACCAACATTCCCGTTCCTACCGTTCATGCATATGGGCGCGACGCGAAGTTGGTCAAGACGGACACAGCCGACCAGGTGTACCTCATCACAGACTACGTCGAGGGCGAGAGGCAGAACAAGAAATCGCTTCTCACGGCCGAGGAAGAGCACCGACGGAACTTCTACTCGCAGCTGATCGACATCCTTGCCGCCCTCAAGCAGCTCGCATTCCCATCGATCGGTTCCCTCATGCCCGACCCGGCCGGCAGCCAGCAGCCAGTCTTGGGGCCCGTCCTCAGCATGTCGGCGGCTACGCTCCAGCGTCCGCCGCCTCCGGCGGCCTTTGTGTCTGCTGCAGAGTACATGAGGTACCAGTTCGGTCTCGTGGCAGCTTTTTTTCAGTCGCCCATCGGCGACCACGAGATCGACGACATCCGCGAGGAGCTGTTTGCACTGCACCACCTGGAGCGCGAATTCCAGCTGGTCAACGACCCAGAGCTGGACGCGGGTCCGTTTGTCTTGAACCACCTCGACCTGCGCGGCCACAACATCATCGTGGACGAGAACTTGCACATCCGGGGAATTATCGACTGGGAGTTTGCCAGCACGGTCCCGCGCCAGCTGGTCACGCCGCCGTCGTGGATCACCGGTCACGACTCGATTGACACGAGCAGGGTGATGCACGCCGAGTTTCGGGCGGTCCTCCGTGCGAAGAGTAGCACCGATGCTCTCTGCAGGCAGCTAGAAATCGAATGGTATGGCCAGGGAAGCGATAATATAAGCCAACCGGCCGAGACCCGTCAGACATTGTGGACGTTTTGCGTGGCCCACGCGCTGCGGAGGCCGACGGACGCCGCCAACGTCTTTGTGGAGTTTCTCGCCGAGCCGTGTTCGTCCGACGCGGAGCGAGAAGACCGGCTGTCCGAATTCTTCCAGAATCATCCGGAGCTCGAGGTGGAGGCACAGACGCGCGCAGAGCAGTGCCAGCGCTACAGTCGGTACTTAGAGGAAAACGGCCTGTACGAGACGACAACCGACAGGTTGCAGGCTATGTCGCAAGCATTGAAGGAAAACTACGGATGGTCATAGACACGTTGTGCAATTGATACCCAGCTAGTGCAGAGAAACTCCAATAATGATTGCCGACAATCTTCCCAGCTCTCTCACTCCCAGTAATACGAATAGATGTCCAGCCCGTGGAACGTGTCCTTGTACGCCTTGCCCTCCGCCTCGCCCGCCGCCCCCGCGCACACGATCAGCGGCAGGAAGTGCTCCGCGCCGCCCCGGGGGTGCGCCACGTACGCCGCCGGCCACGTGCGCCAGTCGCGGAACCGCGTGTCGCGCTCCTCTGCGCCGGCCACGGTGGCCGCCGACGTGATGGCCCCGTTCCACTCGCCCAGCTTCTCCCGCATGGCGGGCTCTCGCGTGATGTCGCTGAAGATCAGCCGGATGTTGTGGAAGCTGGCGAACCCGGACCCGACCACGGCCACGTTCTCGTCCCGCAGCCGGCCCAGCGCCCGGCCCATGGCGAAGTGCGCCGCCGGGTCCTCGCTGTCCAGCACGCTGACCTGCACGATGGGGATGTCGGCCTGCGGGCGCACGAGCAGCATGGGCACGAACAGGCCGTGGTCCCAGCCGCGCTCGCCGTCCAGCGCCGGCTGGAACCCCTCGGCGCGCAGCAGCTCGGCCACGCGGCCCGCGACCTCGGGCGACCCGGGCGCCTCGTACTTGAGGCGGTACGCCTCGGCCGGGAACCCGCCGTAGTCGTAGTAGAGCTTGTGGCGCGCCCCCGAGGAGATGGTCGGCTGGCCCGTGGACCAGTGCGCCGTGACGAGCACGATGGCCTTGGGCCGGCGCGCGGCGTCGTCGAGGCCCAGGATGGCCGGCACGCGCGTGCGCATGCTCTCGGCCAGGCCGGCCGAGGCCGGGTCGCCCAGGAGGGGCATGGGCCCGCCGCCGTGCGAGAGCGCAATCACGGAGCCGCGCGACATACTGCTATTTGCGGCAGCGATACTGGTCGTCGTCGTCGTCGTGAAGTTGGCTGTGGCGGTAGACAAGCCAGAGAAGAGCGCCGATGGCTGGAACGTGCGAACTTTGTATGCGAGAAAGGCGGCTCCTGCTGCCGTGAAGATGATGGCAGGGACACGCACAGGTAGCCGCATCGGCGGCACGGCAAGCGGGAGAGGGGGAAAGCGCGGAATGGTGACGAGAGAGTTGTCTTACAACGACAGGAATGAGAAGTGGTGAGACGAAGATTGAAATATGCTGCTTCTATCCTGCTCACGGTCGTACCGAAGCAGACTTGTGCATCCCTTTTGTAGAGCTGGTTGGCTGGCGCGATGTAAGTTTATGGCGTGCATCGCTCCTCCGCACTAGCCGCTATTATGATGGCAATACGGAATAAGACATAGCTTCCGAGACCCCGCCACAGTGGATAGCAATTGGAAATGCTGACGAATCGCGCTGCTGGTATCGGCCGAAACGGACGGACAAAGATGTGGCGCGGTACACAGCTAGAGGAGACGGTTAGAAGGACGGAACCATGAGGTTGAAAGTGTAAAATGAGGTTGTTCGGTTTTTGCCATTGCATGGGATTTAGTTTTATCCGAGAGATGCAAAATAGAGGGGAAAAAAGGTAAGTGGAAAGTGCGAAAAAAGTTCCTTCCTTCTGGTGCGGATTCATTCATTCACAACCCGGGCATCGAAAAGTGGCAAGACCTGATATAAGGATTTAAATCTGTCTGAACTTCTTGAATAAAATTTATATAAACAGCCACTGAAACAAGTCCATACCACAACAAAATACACAAAAGGGAAAATGTCTATCATGGCGACGCCTCCTCACTGCTTCTGCCACTTCTCAGTGACCGACGTCGTCCCCTTCTTGACGATAAACTCCCAGCAGTCGTTGTCCTTGCTACGGTACGGATAGTCCGTCGCCTTGATGGACGCGTGGGGGAGCTTCGCCGCGATGGCGTGCTCCACCGCCGTCGCCGTCGCCTTGTCCGGCGCGCGGACGATCACCGTGCTCGTGGTGCCGGCGCTGATGGCGGCGGCCGCTGCGGGGCCCGCTTCGGCCACCTCATCGCCGGCCGACAGGTGCGCCGCCGTCACCTTGGAGCCGCCGAAAAAGAAGGCGGCCGTGCAGCCGTTGACGCCGGCGACGGAGATGGTCTTCGTGTTGGCCACGGTTTCATGCCCGCCCATCCAGACGTACTCGGTGCCGCCGATGTCTTCGTCGGCCGCGCTGTCGGCGCGCTTGAAGGGCTTGTGGCGGCAGGCCTTGGCGGAGCCGCTGGTGATGTCTCGCTGGATGACCTCGAAGCCATCGCGCGCGGCGAGCTTGTTATCAAAGTCGTGCTGAAGCGCGCTGGCAAAGCCCGCAAAGCAGGCGGCAGCCGTAAGAAGATTGAAGAAACGCATAGTGAATAGGGAAGACGAAGAAGAGTGATGGCCCTGATAAAAGCTGATGGATGGAATTTGTCGAGGGAGAGCTTGAGGATGAGCCAGATTCAGATTCCGTGGCTCTTGGGAGAGCAGGAAGATGATATAAATACGGAAATCTCCAGGCGACGCCTGTCCGTCAATTCCCCCATGGTCGTGTTGTCATGTTTACGGATTGTCACCGACATCGTGAGCATATTGCGAGGCTCAGCCATCTACGTAGGGCCCGCGAGCGCGCCGACCAGATGTCCTCAGCGGCGACGAAACAAAGTGAATTGATTGTTTCCCGCTGATGGAAGGATTCCCGGTTACTATTCTAGTAGACGGCGTAATTAAAACTATCACGTCTGCGCTGCGAGGTCGGCCGAGACGTACGTCAATGCTGACCTATATATACGGGCTAATTTCGTCTCAGACATTTGCGCTGGCCAGGCCACCACGGTTAAAATAAAGAAGCTTTTACCCGCATCCTTGCGGCGCTGCAAGGGACGGCTGCACCGCCGCAGCGCCGCATGACTGCGCAACTGCGCATTCTATGTTCGTGAACGGGATGAAGATGATGCCGTCTCAATCAAAACTCAAGGCGTCGATGACGTTGATCTGGATCGCCCCTTTTAGTATCCCGTCCTCGCTTCCCTTTTTGCTCTTGCTCCTTCCTTCGTCTCACATCGAATATTGAGAAGCCCAAGTTCATTCCGTCACGTGCATGATCTTACCTCAGCGCTTACCGTCGTCGTCGTCGTTTCTGCGGTTACAAGCAGTATTTGTTGTACCCTCGGACGACGTCCAAGTCGACGCAAAACAAACCATCGGCATTTGCTGCCGTTGTTCGTCGGGACAAACAAGTCTTCTGCACCTGTATTCATCGCGGGGCAACGCGATCACTCTACCAGGATGGAGGACGATGAATCCAACAATGCAAGCGCCGAGTTCGATCCAGAACAGCTTGTCAAATGGTTGAGCAAATGCAAATTGAACCACTCCTACGGCTGCCGCGCCCCGGCCGACAGCACCGAACAGGTCAGTGCAGAGCCTGGGTGTCAAGGCTGAGGACGTTGCTAATGGCATCGTAGCAGGGGACCCAAGACTCAAGATTTTTGTTTGAAGAGCACTTGGCGTCAAACTTTCGACTGCTCGACGTGGAGCTAGGATGCATCAAGAGCGCCAGTCTCGACACCAGATATGTGGCGTTGAGCTATGTCTGCGGTCTGCCGTCGATGGTCCAGCTCAACCAGAGCAATTACGCGCAGTGGTCGACAAAGGGCTTTCTCGGAAGCATGCGGTCACAACTGCCGGTGACCATCAACGATGCCATCAGCCTAGTACAGGCGATTGGCGAACGGTATCTCTGGGTTGACGCCCTATGCCTTGTGCACGACGACGAGGACGACCTGGATGTCGGCGTATCTCTCACGAGTTCCATTTTCCAGGGGGCCTACCTTACGATAGTCGCTGCCACAGGCACAGACGCCAACGCGGGTCTGTCGAAGCGGCAGTTAGGGACAACTGATTTGGTCCAGCCCCCCCCTGACGACCAGCTGAAACTGGAAGCTATGGGCAATTTCATATCAACTGTACTGGGGTCTACGTATAGGGCGCGGGGCTGGACACTAGCAGAGCTTACCCTATCGCACAGAGCAGTCATCTTCACCGACGATCAAGTGTTTTTCTGCTGCCAGCGGGCCACTTGGAGCGACCGCCCTTCGTTTTCCTCAAACATATATATCAGCTGGCGCGACCGAGACAACAGTCCCATCGGCCACATCCCTGACCCCCTGGATGGTATCTTGCAACCGGTGGTGATATATGCCAGGTTCACCCATAACTACTCTAAGCGGACGCTACGCCATGACGGGGACGTACTGCGTGCCTTTCATGGCCTCAGCCGGCCCCTTTTTGCAGCGATGAAGACCACTGCGACGGAAGGCCTTCCAGGCTACTACATAAACGCGTTTCTTCTCTTTGTATCTGCGTTTGGCAAGTCTCGTCGCAGACCCGAATTTGCGAGCTTCTCCTGGGCTGGCTGGGACGGCCGCATTGCCTGGCCAATGGACAGTATAACCGGGCGTTCTGACAAACTCTGGTCGCATCAAACAGCATTGGCTGTAATCAAATGGCTAAAGGCGGGTACGCTCGTGGAATGGAGCGAGCTGACACCCTCCGGAGATGTCCACCAGCTCCATCAAATCAGGATACGAGAACCTTCCGCCTTGGCGAGCTTTGTGAAGAAACATGCAAATATCTTCCCAGAAAGCACCACGAGTCTAGACGACACGCCCGGCGACTTGGTGTTTAACTCGAGCAAAAGCGGCCGGCTAGACATGGTCGACTGGGACACAGAACTACACAATATAGAAGAGGGAAGCACCACAGCACCAGGGGCCAGTAATACTCGGTTTTCCAGATGGGCTTTCGATCTAGTTCACAGCCGTGGGGAGTTTGATCGCTTGTTGCGGAAGATGCCCCATCTTAATGAGATCACCGCGCGTAGCTGGGCGACATCGCGGTCGACAAGTGAGTGTTTTTCTTCTTGTGTGACGCCACGTGCAAGCTACAATAACTCATGACCATCGCAACAGGACTA
This sequence comes from Sporothrix brunneoviolacea, assembly GCA_021396205.1. NCBI lineage: Eukaryota > Fungi > Ascomycota > Sordariomycetes > Ophiostomatales > Ophiostomataceae > Sporothrix > Sporothrix brunneoviolacea. The sequence continues at coordinate 28,856 of WNYD01000155.1, forward strand.
CGGAAGCTTCAAGAATCCGACGAAAAAGCGATGCACCCGAGCAGCGCTGCACCATTTCGGCGCCCGAGGCTCTCTGGACAGGAAGAAGAGATAAGGCAATACAACGACCCGAGAGCAGTTCGTGCTAGACAATGCCAGCATGGCCCGGCACACGACCAGATTCCGTGAGCCACGCACCTTGTTTGTATAATTCCAGCCATGTAATATTTCTAACCGTGAATTACTACCAGAAAATTCCCACCGTATTCCGTCCTCCAGGGCAGAGCGATCCATCTACGCCTACTTCTAGGACAGGCCCTTCCTGCAACAACGGACGAGAATCATGCTCAACCCTTGCGTTTGCACTCTGTCTCGAATAATGTAGTCGGCGCTCTACGTCCCGACAATACCGAGTTGTTTCCCGCGCCAGGCTCGGAAATCGATCTCGTTGTCATCGGTCAAACCAGCGGTCAGATAAGCTTACCACCCAGCCAGCCGCAGGATTCCTTGTGGGTGCTGTGTGTGGAGTGGCACGATGGAATCGCAGAGCGGCGCGGAGTTGGTCAAATATCGACGTCTGCTCTGAAAGATGCAGTATCTCCTGGTCCTGCTGTGAAAAGAATATTGCTCGGCTAAGTCTCCAGATGAAGCGACGGTGACCGCAGGAAAGTATTGCTAGCGCGCAGACCTATACGGGGACTTCGGTGGAGGGCGACAAAAGCATAGGTTACTAGAAGCAGCCTTGTCTTGAAAAAACGACGGCAAAATAAAGCATGCTAACCCCAAAAGATTGTTCCGAAGAAATATATATATAGATGCAGAAAATAATTTATGTACAAGAACTAACATCCCCTTGATGCGCGCTGTCCACTGAGTTTAATAGTGGGAGTCTGGTTGTCCGTAGAATGGTTTCAGCCGCGCGACGTCACTGACTTTTCTTTTTTTTCCTTTCGTCTAAGTCTTACATCCGATCGACGTTGCCATTTACACAAGGCCGAAGAAGGCCATGTCGGCCGACTCGTGGACGGGTACGGTGTGGCCGACGCCCTGGGCGCTGTAGCCGACGAGCTGGGCCGTCGTGCTGGTGCCGTCGCCGTAGATGGTCTGCGTGTAGCCGCTCTGGGGCGTGTTGGCGGCCGTCTTGGGGTTCGACAGCTTGAGCACGTTCGACCACTGCTTGAGCGTCTCCTGGTAGTTGGGGTAGTGGAGGGTGTTGTCGGCAGTTCCGTGCCAGCTGGGGTGGGGGGGGGAGAAGGTTAGCAGGGGAGGTAAAATGCGCAAGGCGCCTTCGGCAGGAAGAACATACATCTGCATGCGGGGACGCTCGCCCGTGTAGCCCGGGTAGTACGAGCGCGTCAGGTCGCCCCACTGCTCGGCCGTCTTGGTGAGCTGGCCGTTGGCGCAGTTGTTGGACCAGCCGGGCGGGTCCTGCGTGGCCGTCGAGCCCGCGACGGCGAAGCAGCCGTCGGGCACGCCCGAGTAGACGGAGCCGGCCTTGAACATGTCCGGGTAGGCGCCGACCATGACGTTGGTCATCATGGCGCCGGAGCTGGTGCCCGTGACGAAGGTGCGGTTGGCGTCGCCGTTGTACTTTGAGATGACGTACTTGACCATGTTGGCCATGGTCTGGCTGTCGCCGCCGCCGTCGTGGGTGAGGGCTTTGCCGGGAGTCAGCAGGTCACTTTTGTCATGTTTCGTCCGTTGGGGTGTTTTGCCACGACCTACAAGCCTGCGACGCCACGTCGAAGCAGCCGCCGCTGGACCGCGAGTTGGGGTAGATGATGACGAAGCCGTGCTGGTCGGCCAGGGGCTGGTAGTGCGTCTCGGTCGAGTACTGCTGGGCCGAGCCCTGGCAGTGGTGGATGGCCAGCAGGATGGGCGCCGGCGTCGCCAGCTTCTTGGGCACGTACACGTACATGCCCAGCTTCGTGGGGCCGGCCGAGAAGTCGTTGACCTTGGTGATGCCCTGGCCGCTGACGACGGTGGCCAGGATCGACACGAGGCCGAGTCCAACAGAGAGCTGCATGCTGGCTTTTTTTTTTCTTTTCTTTGCTCTGAGTGACTAGAAAGATGGCTTGCTATCACAATAGAAAGAGAGACCAATAAAAATGCAACGGTGCCTGGAGACGGGGAATGCAATAATAAAAGGGACGCCTTTGTCTCTGTTCTTCTGGACTGGAAAGAGGATGGCCAAGGAATTAAATATACTCATTGCATCAGTTCCCTGATCGATTTTATCCCCCTTTCCTGCGTCCTCCGCAAAAACCAGGCAATCGTCGTTCCGTATAACTTCCACGAATCCGTTAATTTACTACATGTTCTGTGCGGTCCGTAATTTTCTTTTGTGTTCCGTATCTCATTGCTTGGAGGACCTCCCAATTTTTTGCTTTTATCCTAAAACCCACAGCTTGTGTATTAACACAGCTCTATAGTACCGAATTATTTCGTCAATCTCCAACTCGGCATGCTGGCGCCGCTCGGTCGGATGGCTTCCACGACAAAGAGGGGCGAAAAGGACAGCTCTTACGTTCTTCCGGTTTTAATATAGGAGGGGCGCGATATGTGGGTTGAGTGTAATACAAAACAAATGGGTTCCGCATCGTGATCCAAAACGGCAAAAGTCGTTGCGGTCCCCCTCCGCGATAGCTCTTTTGAACCACCCGCGCTCCCTTCTCCACGTTCTCCCCGTTTTTCCCGCTCTTGTGGTCTCTTTCTGGAAGTTCTCTTTATCCGTATAGAGCTCGAGGCTAAGTTGGGCAATGGGGAATGGGGAATGGGGGAGTGGGATGAATTGAATTGTGATTCGGGGAGCCACTATTTCTTCCATGTACTGTGATAGATTTTGCAGGGAAGCTTCTTATTGACAAGCCCAGGTCCTGCCTTGCTACCGAAGCTCCATGCACGTCGGGTGTCGATGCGAAGCATTTTGTTCAGGAACGCTGGATTTGTGTTTCGATTCTATTCTCCTCAACAAGAGATAAGAAAACTTTCGGCTTTCGATGCGTGTCCAACGAGTCGAGCTGCAACGTAGCAGGCTGCACCGGCGACATCAAGAAACTGGAGATTACGACAACGAATGCCCGTCTCTTTGTTACCTCCCAATGCAATCTATTTGAGCCGCCCACGGAGCTCACCACGTAATGGCAGATGTCCGCATGAGTATAGTGCCCCAACAACGGCGGACAGCAGCCGCCCCGTCGGAACTGAAAGCCGGGGAGAGACAAGAGGCTATCGCAAGAGTCATGTACGCGAAACAACTTAGCCAGGCGATGGATGGCAAGATGACGACAGGAGCAGCCTCCAGGTGGAGGCTTGTTTCTGTAACAGCTCACGTGGATATCGCACGTGAATGCGACGACAATGTTGCTTCGTGCTGCGGTGGCGCAACAGACTGGCTACCAAGCCACTGTAGCCACACAGACATCAGTATCAACTCAGACAGCACTCTGCACAAGGCAGGTAACAGCAAAGCTTATCGTACAAGCCTCCCGATCGGGAAGCAAGATCAAGGGTAGCATTATGTAGAAGACTGTTTTTATGCATTTGCTACCCTTTTTTTTCTCCTGTTAGTCACTACCTTCCCAATGAGGAAGTTCTAGGTCTTGTGCCAGCCACGTAGTAATCGCAGTGTAGGAATGTGATAAACCAGGCGGGAGGAGCATTGCTACGGAAAACCTCGACAACCTTAAAATAACTTCCGATGAAAAACTGCTCTCGAAAGACCCAAGCGGACATTTTGCAGCACAAGCTGAATGTTTCTTGAATTGTTAGTAGTATCCTTGGCCAGATTTCGACTGGAAGCTGGTGGTAGAAACTGGCTAGATAGACAACTCCATCCCCCTTGGTGACATAAAAGGATGGGTTCTCTACTACCGTTCTCTCGCAACCTTGGGCCAGTCTTTTTTTCCCTATCTCTTGTTTCGCATGAACCAATATTCTCATTCTGTGGATCGTCTTCCAAGGGCGCACTGCACGGTCAACTTTTCTCGACTGTGAAAGTCTTAACAGTTTCACTGACCGTGCATGTACGTTGTCGATTCAGGAAAGTGTCATTGAAGCACGCCCTGATCTACCTTTGGCACGAGATGAGAAGGCTATTCACGGCGAGAGAGAGAAAGAGCAGGCATCGTGAAGGAATGCAGCATATAAGATGCCCGGCTCTGGATCTCGTAGATCCTTCGATCGTCATTTTGAAAGGTCTCTAGAGCAGTAGGGTGTATATACTAGTAACAAAACTCGCATTATCTTGTTCTTTTGTTGCCATGATGAACTCCATTCGCTTCATTGCCCCCGTTGTGGCCGCCGTCATCACCACGGCCACAGCAGCATCCACATCTTCGTACGCCCTCCAGCGGACGTACGATGCCTCCAACTTTGCCTCGGCGTTTGCGTTCCGCACGTCGACCGGCGACTTCGCCGACCTGAACGGCGACCCGACGAACGGCTTCGTCAACTACGTCGACGCGACCACGGCCAAGTCCCAGGGCCTGTTCCGCGTGCTGAAAGGCACGGGCGCCCAGGGCCAGGACCAGGTCCTGGTCGGCGTCGACAACACGACGGTCGTGTCCACGAGCTCCGACGTCTCCGGTGCCGCCGTGGGGAAGGGCCGCAACAGCGTGCGGCTCGAGTCCCTGGACACGTTCGACACGGGCCTCCTGGTGGCGGACATCGCCCACATGCCGGGTAACCAGTGCGGCGTGTGGCCGGCGCTGTGGGTGTACAACTTTGCCGAGGACCCCATCGGCGAGATCGACATCATCGAGGGCATCAACCACCAGGCCGACAACATCATCTCACTGCACACGTGCGATACGTGCAAGTTCACGGCGGGCAGCAACAGTCCATCGAGGCACAGCCGGGCCGCGTCGTCCATCATGACGGGGACGGACCTGCGGACCAACTGTGCCCTGGGCGGGGACTGTGATGCCAACTCCAAGAACTTGTAATTTTTGCTTCTTGCTCCCGACTGGCAACTCCGTGTGATAATATAATTTGAACCGGCGCTAACATATTGCAGTGATGGCTGCGGTGTCACGGCCACGGAGACGGCGTCGTATGGCGACGCCTTCAACGCGGCCGGCGGCGGTGTCTACGTGCTGCAGCTGGAAAAGTCAACTGGCAGCGGCAGTAATTCGGGAATCATCAAGATTTGGCATTTCTCCCGCAGCAACGTCCCGGCAGACATCACCAGCGGCAAGCCCGACCCGTCATCGTGGGGCTTGCCGATGGGCGCCTTTGAGCAGCAGAACGGCGGCTGCAACGTGGGCAAACTCTTCCACAACGAGACAATTGTGCGTCCAAGTTCTCCTGTGGCTTTTTCACTGGTGTAGTTCTTATGAAAACTAATCAGTCATCTCGTAGATCATTAATATTGATTTCTGCGGCGACGATGAGACGGACGATGAGTGGTCCGCAGATGGCACATGCAGCAAGTACAAGTCGTGCACCGATTTCGTGGCCAAGAACCCGGCGCAGTTTTCGGAATCATATTGGCTGTTCAACTCGATTAAACTGTATCAGACAAGCAACTAGGCTGCCTTTGCCTTTGCCAATGTATACGTATATACACACGCCTAGTTTTGGAAATGACTGTATTTCGCTCTGTAACAACCTTTGATACATCCTGCTCGCCATACATTCAAGAACCCATGGCAACTTTGCAGTCGACCACGGCACTCGTGCCGTTGAGGACCGACGCGACGGCCTGCTTGAGAACACCCTGAAGCTCACTTGACTGGTCAACCCGTGCCGTAAACAGATCGCCGCCGGCAGCTGCCTTGGCAATGCCCCCATAGTCAGGTGAGGGGTTGAAGGCGATGTTGATCTCGTCATTGGTCGCCTTGGCGCCGAGACCGTCAGGGTGCACAAGAAGAAGCGATCGGCGCGGTGCATTCCATCCTGGTGAAGTCAGCATAGTGAGACTAGGAAAACAAGCGGAACCTGTTCAGTACCTACCCTTATTGTTCAGCACGATCGTCAGAACAGGAATATTGTAGCGACGCGAGATCCAGTAGACACTGCCAGGCACCGAGAACAAGAAGGTTCCGTCCCCCACAATCTGGCAGACAAAGCGACCCTTGTTGGTCCCGCCGTTTTCGTAGTCCGTGGCCAGCTTGATGCCCAAAGCGCCGCCGCCAGACCAGCCGAGGCCGCCGCCACCGCAGTTGATCCACTGGCCGGGCTGCGTAGGCTGCAAGTTATCGTGCACGTAGCCAGTGCTAGTCACGGCCTCGATAGCCCAGATGGTATCCTCCGGGCACGTCTCGCGCAGCGTGCTGGTGAGGTGGCCCACACCAAAACTACCATCCTCCAGCGGCTGGGATGCCTTGTCGATGGACGCCAACAGTGCCTTGTGAACTTCAGTGCGCTCATCTTTACCAGTGGCCTCGAGCTTTGCCGGGTTCTTCTCGAAATGGGCGTTCAGCTGCTGAATGCTCAGCAAAGAATCAGCCAAAAACCGCTGCTCTGCTGCGATGTAGAAGACGGGCATCATTTTCTTGAGCGGATCGCAGTCAATGTGGAAGATGCGGGCGTCCGACCGCGGAGGGCAGAGTGTCTGGACCCAAGGTACGTCGCAGTCGATAACAACAATCACATCGGCAGTACGGATGGCATCGTGTGAGCCGAACCGTAGGCCGAGCCACGCAGGGTGGTTTGCCGGGAAGCACATGTCGCTGCCACCAGTATCAAGGACACGCAGCTTGGGAACGGCGTCCGCAAGCTGAACGAGAGCTGGAGACACGGCATGGTTACGACCAGCGTAGCCAGTGATCAACAGGGGTTGTTCAGCACCTGCTAGGGCGCTGGCAATGTCTTGCACAGAGGATTCAGGCAGCTGGCCCAGCTGCACAGGTTTCCAGTCTTCTTGGCGGAGGTGGTACGGCTTGATCTCTTCTTCCATCACCTCACGTGCTCCGCAGAGGTACACGGGGCCTGCTGGAGCCGACGTCGCAAAGGTCAAGGCGCGGTTGACCATTTGCTTGACATTGCGGCCTGTCTTGATTTCGGCTGCATAGCGGCAGTATTGGCCCAGAATCTGCTTCTGGTCGGGCACATCCTGGATCCAGTGAATGTATTCTGTGCGAGAGCCGCGCAACTCGCCCTCGATTGTAAACGGACTGAGACCCGCAAAGACGAGCACGGGTGCCCGGCCCGTGCTGGAGTTGTGCACCGCAGCACCAAGTCCCTGTGTGCCAACATCGACGTGTACAATGACGCACTGAGGCTTGCCGGTCAGGCGAGCATATCCGTCTGCCATTGACATTGCGACCATCTGAAAAACGAGTTAGACGTAAGAACAGGCAACGAGGCCGGGTGAAGCGCAAAGGACTCAGTATCCAAGACATGCGTACCTCATTCGGACACGTAATCATCTTGGGGAACCTGTCCTTCTTGTCCCTCTGGCCCTGGACCATGGCTTCGATGATGCTGGGGTGATCAGAGCCCAGATTCACGAAGCAGTGGGTGACGCCCGCCTCCCACAGCGCCTCGAAAAAGGCAAACGACGTGGTGTACATGTTGGGATCCGGCAGGCTGGGCAGGCTGCTTGCGGCCCGCGACTGGTCGGCAGCTGACGGCGATGGTGGCTGCAAAGGAACGGGTGCCGTGGGCAGGCGTGCTGTGTAAGTCGAATTGCTCAGTGTCTTGGAGTGCGCTTCAGGGTTGACATTGTTTTTCTTGAAATTGCTCAAATTGGCCGATGTAGAGGCGATGAAGCGTGCAGTTCCAGGGCTCACGGGAGCGTTCCCGAGGGAGCGTGGCCCTGCTGCTCGGCAAGATAGCGACGAGCTGTGGAGGGAACCCGGGGAAAGATGAATCCGGGAGCCAGGCAGAGAAGAGCCAGCGGCAAACCATCGCCGCGCGCTGGTAGCAGCCGCTGTGCGAGCCAAATGCGGGGGTGCAGCCGGTAGCGGCATGGTAAATACTGGCTCGAGGGATCAGGACCCGGCAATATCAATAGTAATGCAGATGGTCCGATGAACGGGGGAGAGAATGAGAAATAAAAGGCTTCGCAGATAGTCGAGACGCGAGAAAAATGATTCGTCTCCTTGCAAAGTGCAACGCTGGATGGGGGATGATGGGGCGGAACTAGCTCGCTGGAGCTGTCCTGTGGTTGATTCCGCTGTTCTTGTTTTTTTGCTCGAGAAATGAAGTTTAAGAAATCTTGGGAATCAGGGATCATGGAATCATGAAATTCTAGAAATGTTGTTGTAAATGTGTAAGTGGATACATGTTTGGGCGTCAGGTCGCGGTTTCCTATTTAAAGCGCAGATACGAGACGCCAATCAACAATAACCACGGGGGAAAAGAAGGTGCTCACATGAGCTTCGGCGCTGCATGGATCGCTCCTGCCTTCGGGTCAAGGACCTGGAAAATATGGAGCTCTTTGTCACAGGAACGATGCAGCTGGCCGTTACCAGAAGCGGAAGCTGCAAGCTCGGTCGTCCGTATGAAGAAAGCATGCCCCGATAGCGACGCGTTCCTGCCGTTCGAGCCATCTTTTGATGTAAATTTCTGCATCGATATCTACTCCGTAGATAAACACATCACAATTCGAGGTACATTTACACATGCATGAGGTCAAGCTCTTACACCGAAGTGAATTGAGGCCCAACCGCGCTTGCTCTCGCCGACATCGTTTACTCCTCGTAGACAGATGCCTACCGGACCAATCCATTATGGCATGGAATCGATCTCGCTCGCTTACCGCCGGCATACATGGCGCCCGCACCTTCCCCGCATGTCGAAAGCTAGCAGCGATAAGAGGCTGATAAGGAGCCAGACGCCAAGGCCTGGCCGAGTGGTTACAATGCTGCTTGGGCCAAGCGGCCGAATCTTTATCACGTGCGCTGTATCACGTGCTGGTTTTCATCTAATTTCGGATCTGGAAGAGCGGGTGAGGAACCCGTTAGCTTTTCGTTGGATGTTACGCTAGCAGGGCGTTTTGACACAAGGGAAGATGCCGATGTGTGTCTGCATCGCAGGAAACAGTGGCCAGATTTGTCCACACGAGAGAAAGATACGGGAGCGCTGGGGGGGCCGGCGGCAAAGGATGACACCCGAGCGGTGGAGATCGGATTGGCCCAGCAGTTTTCCCCGTCTTCAGACTTATGCCATGGAAGAACAGAGGAAGGGGAGGCGCCTTGCGGCTGGTGTGTCCACCCATTTCTCCAAATAGCAGACATATGCACGGACGAGTTCCCCGTGGGGTCTGTGATTCTCGGTGGGGGGTATGGACTTTGGTGCAATCAAGGTCTTGTGAGAATATGACTAAGACAACTAGTTAGGCGTAGGAGAAACCGAAGACTGGAGGATATTCACCCACCGAGCTGCCGATTTGACACATCTCGCCGTTCTCTCTGATCTGGTTACGTATTATTGTTTTCTCTTGCTGGCCAGAACATGCAGCTGCAAAAGCAGTGGGTGTCATAGCGGTCTCCAAATGGAATGGGGCGTGGGGGATCAGAGGGAGGTAGGCTACGACGTCAACAGCACTGCAAGAGAAATCGGAGACGGATGGCCAGAGCCAGAACCTCGCGCAGAACCACGGCTGGAAGAGAACGGAACGCAGGCCGGGGTGACGGGGTCTTGGGGTAGTGGAGAAACCCTCGAAAGACCCTGAAAAGCACCCGCAGTATGCGAACCGCGGAGTCTCGATATTTATATATTGGACATGCACCTGTCTCAGCACAGCACAAATACCCTTCCAGTCTTTCATGTCTTCCCTAGTTTGATAGAACTTACCTACTTGCTTCTTTTCTACACTCCAGAGAACGGTGGCTGAGCAAATACGCTATGAGATATACGAGCTGTGCATAATGAGGCGACAAGCGAGAGCGAATGATACAGGTCGAAGGAAACCTTATCAGCGGCGCTCATGGCCTCGAGGTAGGTGGCGAGAAGCGTCGGATTGTATGATGCGGGGAAATAGCAGGAAGAGACAGGGCGACAGATCGTGGCGACACACAGTCATAAATCACAAAACCACCTCACGAGGGCAGCGGGTGATGCTGCAGAAAACTAGGGCCAGCGTGGGGGAGGAGGGAACCTGCGGAGCAACGCGTGCACAGGGCCAGAGACGAGAGATGCTGCAGCACACAAAAGGAGAGACACGCCCCGTGTGAAAAGTGGCTGCAACTGGCTGCAACGACTTGGCGTCTCAATTCGGCTCGTCTGCCGTCCATGGGGATGCAGCGTCTGTGATGGAGGGTGGGTGTAAGAAGCGGTGAGAGAAGCAGAACAAGAAGACAATTAAAAGCAAGAGAATTGCGAAAGGGATAGGCCAGAAAAGGAACAGAGAAAAGGAACAGAGACATAGACAACACGAAGATCGTGAGAAAGATCGCCGGATGGAGAAAAGTCGAGACCGAAGAGAGCCGCAACGCCTCACAACCCGCGACGAATTGTCTAACTGTCGCCATTGCCGCGCCAGTTCCGGAAGGGGCATTAGCGAGTCGCACCCATGCTTAATTAGGCAGAGAAACATGAGAAAAGAAAGGCTCTCGCAAGGAAAGGCCCGCGTGTCGGGCGTCCCGTCAAACAGTAGTCATTAATTACGAGTACTCGTAGTGGGGGCACTTGGTGGGTTGCAGACAACGCGCATTTTAAAATGTGGTCAGATAGAAGAGGGTTCAGACAGGAAGGCGCGCCGCGGAAGAAGAAAAAGTATTAGAGGTCACCAGTCGCTCCTTCATATCTTCCCAGAACAGGGAAATATCGTCAGTTCTTCCTTCTTGGTGCTCGCCTCTGTCCTGCGCTCTTCCCGCCTTCAGTCGTGGCTCCCATCGTCGTGGCTCCCATCGTCGTGGTCTAGGCCTTTGCCCGTGCGTGTTGTCCCCGTTGCGCCTTCCCTCTGTATGGGCCTACCTTGTACTCCGTACTCGTATCCCACTTCTTGCTTCTTGCTTTGCTGCCATCCTCCTCCAGCCTCAGGCGCCGCTAAGAAGGCCGCCTGCTCCTTCCCTTGTCTTTCTTCCCTTTCCTTCCTAGTCCCTTTGTCCGTCACCACCACAAACGCCCATCGCAATGCACTAGAAAACGAAAACCTCGCCCAAAAGACCGCCCGGCCGAGGTTGGCTCGCCCACTAGCGCCCATCTGCCCCGCAGAGTCCCTCAGTCTCAGTCCCCAAGTCCGCAGGACCCTCTTCAGCGGACAGCACAGAGCAGTCAACGGCTGCCACGCGGTACTCTACCCGCAGAATTGCATAGGTGGAGTACTTGGCCCAGGCCTGGCCCACCGCGCCTCTCTTCTCTTTTGCCTCTGAAATCCGTCTCGTGGCACTCGTCCGCCCAGGCCGCGTACCCGCCGCGCCCTGCAACGGCCCAGCCAACACAGCGTCCCTAGTTCCCTCTTGCTCCCCTTTGGGCGCGGGTGACGAACAAGGAATTCCCGTCTAATTCCTGAATTTCCCAGGCGTCGTCTCGCCATCTCGACTACTTCCCCTTTCCACCTGCTCTCGTCCGTTCTGTTCTTCTTCTTCTTCTTCTTCATTCTGCGCCTCGCTCGCTTCTCTCGACCCCCAAACAATCGCGTCCTTCCAGCCACGGCCGCCTTATCTCTCGCGCCTTCGGGCCGACTCACACAGCCAACTTGCCCTCGCTTCGCCTGTGCCAGACCGCGAAAAGCACGTGCCAGCATTCCGCCCTTCGCCTTGTGCTCGCTGCTGTCATCTCATCTCGGCCGCTCTCCGACCCCTGTCATTCACCCCGGCTTCCCATTAACCGAGACGCGGAATAAGACGAAACAGGCAGCGGGAAGGACAGAAAGACGATCTGGGAGACGATGAACACCGCCGACCAGCAGTGAAGAGCAGCCTGATCCGTCCCAAACATCTCTGGCGTTGCCACGCTTGCGCATCGGGACCTTGCATCCCATCCCCCTTTTCAGGAGCGCGCCGGCGCGCGAAGTAAGATAGCAAATACAGCCGAGTGTTGTCCGCACATCGAATCAGTTAATTACACGCCACGCCGCCTCTGTTCACATTCCCGCTCTGTATAATTCACGCACGCCGACCACCAGGGCGCCGGTCTATCGCGACAGCATATCCTCGCGCACTTCACAAATCTATTCGTAATACAGCCACCCACGCACTCCTCGGCATCCATTTTCCTATCTCTCCTCCAGCATGGCCGAAAGCAATGACCAGAGCCAGGGCTCTGGTTCGACACCAGACTCACCACCACCACCTCCCGTTCCCGCCTCCGATCCCAATCTCTTCTCTTCCTGCAACGACCCGAGGGATGCACCATCTCCCCGTCTCGCCTCACTCACCGACGACATCTTCGACGTGACACCCCTAGCCGCTCTGCAGCTGCTGGCCGCCGGCGTCGAGGCTCTCGTCCGCATAACAGGCGACATCCCACCAACACCACCGCCGGCGGGTGCTTCCACCCCAACTAATATGCGGGGCATGCAGGCTGAAAAGGAGGTTATTGTGCGGACGCTCAGCGAAAACAGCCTGGCCGCGCTGCGCGAAAAGGCCGAGGCGGAAGATGCACGCCGACGCAAAGAGCGGGAGCGGGAGCGGCACGAGGCCGAACTCCATGCAGCTAACAACTCTGGCGACCGGAGCACCCCGCCGCGCGACGAAAACGACACAAGTGCGGCACAGCCGCCGTCCACGCCGTCACGGTCAAGGCTGCCACCAACACCGCCACCCGCGAAGCCAATGCAGATGGAGATTGACGGCGTCCATCTGCGCACAGCATCCCCCAGCCGCGTGCCCGGATCCATACCACAGTCGCCCTCGGCGTCGTCGACCGGCGCGCCCGTTCTTGTCGTCCCGCCCTCCGAGCCGTACATTGTCATCGGCGCGAACTCTCAGCCGCTCAACGTGCAGCACTCTGTGATCACGCGCAAGTTCTACAGCAAACGGGCGCCGCCCATCAGCATCTCCGAGTACCTGCTCCGCCTCCACCGCTTCTGCCCCATGAGCACGGGCGTGTACTTGGCCACGAGCTTCTACATCTACCGACTGGCCGTCGCCGAGAAGGCCATTGCCGTGACGCGCCGCAACGCCCACCGCCTGCTGCTGGCCGGCCTGCGGGTCGCCATGAAGGCGCTCGAAGATCTGAGCTACGCGCACACCAAGATGGCGCGCGTGGGCGGCGTGACGGAGGCCGAGCTCGCGCGGCTGGAGATCAACTTTTGCTTTCTCGCCGGGTTCGAGCTGTCGGTCTGCGCCGACGACATGCGGCAGCACTGGACGCTGATGAAGAGCGGACGAGCCGTCGGGTCGCTGGACCAGGACGGCACGGCGGCCGTGATGGCATCGATGGACTCGTTGGACATGGCGACAAGACGGCCAAAGGCACGGGCACAGAGCTAACAAAGGCAGGCGGGGAGGAGCGGGATAGGAAATTGAGCAAGCATTCGCCACAAAACAGCCAACGAAGTTAATGAGACCTAATCAAAGCATTACACAGCCACTGTCCATTCCTCAGTGTATTCAAGTGATTTCTATGGCCTAATTAATCAGCACAGCACCGCGGTCGGACAGAAACAGGTGTACGGTTCGTAGGGAAGGAGCGGCCAGGGTCTCCCAGCGACCCTTTCAGATTACATAAGCCGGCTTGCACTTCGTTCCTCGTGGGACTTGTCTAGCAAGGGACCAATCTGACGGCATTCGCGATCAATTTCCAAGAGCTCCAGAGAAAGAGGGATCTCGAGCGTTTTTCTTTGTGCTGTTCATTGTCCTCGGCGCCGCGCTCCACCGTCTGCTCACTTGCCGCGCCTTCCATTTTCCTTATCGCGTTATCTTATCGGCAGTCGGCACCCATTGACCCCGCTAGCCCCTTCCTTGCCAGCTGCCACTTTGGCTTTGGTCACGTAATACGATCCGCGTCTAAACGGAACCCGGCGGGGCTCCTTCCTCTTCCAGCGTCCCCGCGCGACGGCCCATCACAACTGTTCCGAGTCTCCAGGACCAATTCTTTGGCTTTACGAGAGGAAGATTCCACTCTCGTGTCTCTGACTTTTTGTCCCCATTTGCGGCTGTGGACTGATCTCGTTTTGTCGTTGTTTTCGTCCTTCTTTCTCCTCTGACCTCTCCCGCTACCTCACCGACCTCCTCGACTCCGTCTCATGCGCCTCGCCTGCAGCCTGCCACGCGCGCCATCCGCCTTCCGCCAAACGAGCATCGCCAACTTTGCGAATAGCTTCAAAAGCAGTCCTACTTACGCACGACAAGCAGCATACTCTCTGTCGACAGAGAGCTTCGATCGACGCATCGTCCAAGGAGCTCGTACCCGACAGAGACACTTTTCTAGGTCCTCTCAAATTCACGTCATGACCCGCGTCTACCACTCCCATTCTTCTCCCTTGCGCGCTTCGACGGCCATGGCTCCCTACGAAGAAGTCCTCAAGGGCAAGTACCCGGCCAAGGCCCACACCAAGCGCGTTGCCGAGTACATCCGCAGCAAGCTGCCCGACAACGGCGACGGCGCCGCCCAGCGCGTCGTGCTCTACCTCGAGAGCCGCTCCACCAAGCTGCTCGAGGACAACGACGAGCCCGAGCCGTTCCGCCAGCGCCGCCCCTTCTTCTACCTGACGGGCTGCCCGCTGTCCGACTCGTACTTCATCTACGACCTGGCTGCGGACAAGTCGACGCTGTTCATCCCGCCCATCGACCCGGAGTCGGTCATCTGGTCGGGCCTGCCCGTCAGCGCCTCCGAGGCCCTGGCCCTTTGGGACGTGGACGAGGTGAAGTACGTTGCGGACGTGAACCCGACGCTGGCCAGTCTGGGGGCGGCGGCCGCGTCCTCGTCCGCGTCGGGAGGATCCCAAAAGTCCACCGTCTTCGCCATGGGGGGCCAGGTCTCCGACCAGACGACGTTCCTCGAGTTCGACGGCACCGACTTCAGCTTGCTCAAGGAGGCCATCGATGAGAGCCGCGTCGTCAAGTCCGCGTACGAGCTGGCGCTCATGGCCAAGGCCAACGACGTGTCCAGCGCCGCGCACCGGGACGTTCAAGCGCACGTGCGCAGGGCCGCCAGCGAGCAGGAGCTCGAGGGCCGGTTCCTGGGCCACTGCGTGAGCGCGGGCCTGCGCAACCAGGCCTACCACAGCATCTTCGCCAGCGGGCGCGCGGCGGCCACGCTGCACTACGTCAAGAACGACCAGCCGATCGCCAACAAGCTGAACCTGCTGGTGGACGCGGGTGCCGAGTACAGCTGCTACGCTGCCGACATTACCCGCACGTTCCCCATCTCCGGCAGCTTCTCCACCGAGTCCCGCGCCGTCTATGACATCGTCCTGCGCATGCAGCTCGAGTGCATCGCCCTGCTCAAGGCCGGCGTGCTCTGGGACGACGTGCACGTGCACGCCCACGTCGTGGCCATCGACGGCCTGCTGCAGCTCGGCATCCTCAAGGGCGACAAGGACGCCATCCTGCGCGACCGCACCAGCGTCGCCTTCTTCCCGCACGGCCTCGGCCACTACCTGGGCATGGACACGCACGACACCGGCGGCCACGCCAACTACGACGACAAGGACACCCTGTTCCGCTACCTCCGCGTGCGCGGCACGCTCCCCGCCGGCAGCGTCATTACGGTCGAGCCGGGCGTATGTTTTCTTTCCCGTCCCCATTTTTTTTCGTATCAGAGTTTTCCCATTGTGCTAACTACCAGCCAGATCTACTTCTGCGACTTCATCATCCGCCCATTCTTGAAAGACCCCGTCCACTCCAAGTACATTGACGAGGCCGTGCTTGACAAGTACTGGGACGTTGGTGGTGTCCGGTGCGTTTTTTTTTCTTTTCGTTTCAAAGCAGCTCCCTGTCATGAGATACTAACGTCTCACAAACAGGATCGAGGACAACCTTGTGATCACGGAAACCGGCAGCGAGAACCTTACAACAGCACCCAAGGACCCAGAAGAGATGTCCAAGATCATCAAGGGGTCAAGTTAAAAAAGGAAACGAGGAAACAAAGAGACGAGTCGTATTATTTTGAATAATCTCTTTGAATAATCTCTAGATCTAGACACATGTGACGAGATTCAAGAAGAATAACGAATTGCACAATCACACTCGTACGAGCCATTGCCGAGTCTGCGAGATTCATTGGGTTTCTTTCCATGTGGCTCTTCTTACGAGAAAGAGTGTTCCCTTCTTTCTTTTTCTTCGTCTAAGAATTTCTCAGCAGCCGTTGTTACTGCCGGCCCCCAAATTGCCGGGTAAAAGAGGGCAGAATTGAAAATTGGCCGCGAAAGAGAGAACGACGTCTCGCCCCCTCCATTTTTAAGTGGTTTTTCTTTGAGTGCTGTGTCCGCCCGTTAAGCTTCTTTGCCTTTATCCCGTAGTTCAATGGACATTGGTGGGAAAAGGAGAGTTTTCCTGAAAAATTCTCCGGCTTGCTACTTTGAGTATTTTGTAGAAACCCAAGTAGTGTAGAAGAAGACGAAAATGTTACAAGAGAAAGAAGGGCTCTAGAAGACACGGCGGGAAAAAAAAAGTAATCCTTCCATATCTGCCGGCAGCCATTTCGTAGTTTACTCTTTCACATTTCTGTTTTACTTTCTATCTCAACTCCCTTTCCCCGCCATTTTCATTTCATCTGCCTTTGGTTTTGCTCTTTCATACCGAGACCGACATGAGCGATACATGGAGGACGACACGCCACAAAACAGCAGATGAA
Source organism: Sporothrix brunneoviolacea (assembly GCA_021396205.1). Classification (NCBI taxonomy): domain Eukaryota; kingdom Fungi; phylum Ascomycota; class Sordariomycetes; order Ophiostomatales; family Ophiostomataceae; genus Sporothrix; species Sporothrix brunneoviolacea. The sequence goes on from WNYD01000155.1 coordinate 45,470, forward strand.
TAGAGATCGGAGAGAAGTGTAGAAGAGGGCATGGGGCTCTTTCGTCTTGTACCCTTCGAAACAAGGCAATGGAATGTTTCCAGAAACAAGACGAGGCTCCGTCCGTTTCCCCGCAGTCGTCTGGACGAGCAATATGAATTTGGTAAATCAGCATCTGGTGATACTTGCTTGGCCCTCTTTGTGCTGCAACGGATCGGTTTGTTTCGTAAATGAAGTCTCTCGACGAACAGCCAGGGTCATCATTTTCTTTGTCAAAAAAAAAAAGAGCGCCTCAAACAACGGTACAGAAGAGATAATATTATGCATTTTATTCAACTCGGGGGTGTCCTTGCGCACAAAAATGCTGCCCTACGAATAATCACGGAAAAGCAAGTTGCGATACGCAGTTGTCATTCTTTTTCTGTTCAATTTTCTGTGCATATCAGGATCGACGCTGCATCTGGGCTCCGGCTGGGGCAATATCTCATACATGTTGTCCACGTATGTATTATAGATGGAACCGATACTGGGGCGGCATGGCCATAAGAGAGCAAAACGATAAAGAGAGACAGGAAAAATAAGCCCCGAACTCTCCGTAAAGGATCAAAAGAGTAGAACGACGTTCCAGAACAAGTTGGTCAAGAGAGAGTACGGGAAACCCGGGGGGGGGGGGGGAGTAGACAAGAAACCCGCCAGAAGGAGAAAAGAACAAAAAGATAAAAGAATAAACCACTCTGCCTACTTACCCACTATCCTTTTTACCTTTTACCTTTTAACCTCGACCTTGTCCTTCTGGTCTTGGCCTTGGGACATGCAGGCTCACAAGTGATCACTTGCTCCCCTTTCCAAGACTTGGCTTGGCTTTCACGGTAAGGGTAAAACGGCTCCTTTGTGTCTAGACAGAACCGTAGAGTGAATTTAGATTTGCTCGTCTGTCTCTGTCTTTTACCAGCCCTTCTTCGCCGTCCCCGTATTTCTGTCTAAGATGCATAAGAAGACACAGGTAGGGTCTCTCTTTTATTTTTCTTTGCCGGCAGCTATGGATTCTCTTTGAGCTCTTTCTGACCCTTTCTCATTTACGTCGTCTCGTTGGAGCCGAAAACTTCTCGATCTTATATATTACTTTGTGGGGGAGTTGCAGTTCGAGCTGTCCGTCTGTCTGTCTCTTTTTTACCCCCGTCTGTTTATTATACCCACCTACTATCTCCCTCCTTTTGTTTTTGGTTTCTACTTTTCCTTTTCTGTCTTTGCTCCTTGTTACGGTACGTCTCCATCTCAAATCCCCCCCCCCTTCAATATCTCCAATTTCCGCACAGAACACCACCCACGATGAGGACATCCATTCTCCTATCCCTGGCCGCGGCGCTGGCTGCCCGCGTCGGCTATGCCGCGCCCCTCGACGCGGCGTCGGCCGAGCCCGTGTCGGCGGCCACGGCTGCCGCCGACACCGACCTGCAGCTCATCGTCCCCGAGTACGTCCGCTTCAGCCGCGTCGCGCAGACCCCCGAGGCCGCGCCCAACCGGACCGAGTCCAACCGCAACTCCAACGCGACCACGTGCGGCGCCTTTGAGAGCGCGGCGTCCGACACCCCCATGTACATTGCCGTGACGGCCGTCTTCGTGGTGCCAAAGGTGTCGTCGCGGCCGCTATTCAACTGGACGCGCGACCCGGCCGTGACGCCGCGCATCGCCGTGTCGGCGGGCCTGGACGGCATCGAGTGCCCCGAGGCCGTGCGGGCCGGCATCTACGCGACGGTCTTCCAGAACGGAACCCAGCAGCACGTTCCGTTTGTCGAGTTCGGCGGCCGCGTGTACGCGGTGCGCATCGCCAGCGTGGCGCCCGGCGAGAGCGTCCGCGTGCGCGTGTCCATCGTGCAGGACGATGTGGTAAACATGTGAGCCCCCCTCTCCCTACCGAGATCTCCCTCTCTCCCTCTCTCTCTCTCTCTCTCTCTCTCTGTCATCAGGCCTGCTAACAAAAACAGCAACTGGTCCAACCTCAACCGCACCGACCAGGCCTTCGACAAGAACATCGCGACGGGCTCCACCATGTGCGGCAAGGCGGTCTCGTGGTTTGTCGAGGACCTCGTGCCGTACAAGGCCGGCCCCGGGGACTTCTTCGCCGCGTTCGAGCCCGTCCGCTTCAGCCTGCTGGAGGGCGAGCGCATGGACGGCAACACGGTGCACTTCGACTCGAGCACGGCCAACTTCACGACGGAGCACGCCCTGTGCAAAGTGGACCAGAGCGGCACGGAGCTGACCATAACGTCGACATAGGGAGGATCTGAAAGAGTCGGTTCTGGAGAGAGCCCCGTACGGCCAGGCCTGTGTTTTGATGCCAAAATTTGATAAAAAGAGTTTCTAGCTCTTGCCATGCTTCATTTTTATGTTCTTCTCAGCTTTTCCCTGGCATATTCTCTTCTGATGTGTCGTTTTCTTATCCCCATATGATTAAACACGCTGTACGGTCTATTTATTTGACAAAATTATACACCAAGCCAGCATTTATCCAAGGGAGTCGCCCTCGTATCGTGCGTTGGCATTTTCTTGGTAGCAACGCTAGGAAGCGCTTTTGCTTCCACGTTGCTTAAGCAGCATGGGCCAGCTTGCTCTCTTTGCTGTCATCCCTGACACGGAGCCGAACGTGGAGGCCCTGCTGGAAGACGAGCCAGTGGTTGACGAGGCTCCACGCGTCAGGCGTCTCAAAGGTAATCTGGAAGAGAGCCATGTCAGCGAGAACTCAAGACTGCGCATACAAGACGACAGGCCAAGACATACATCGTAGCGAGCAAACAAGGTCGGAATCAGCTTGTAGATTTCGAGATACGAGATGTTTTTGCCCAGGCACGTCCGATGGCCGGCGCCAAACTGGCCCAAACGTCAGCCAACACGATACTGCGAGTAATGTCTTGTGGGGTTCCGGGAGAGTGCAGACTTACCGTCAGCAGCGACCGCTCCATGGCCGCGCGTCGCTCGTCCTTGGGCCCCAGCCAGCGGTCCGGGTTCCAGTCGTCGGCGTCGGCGCCAAAGATGCTGCGGTCCCGGTGCACGACCCACGGGTTCATGCCGACGACGGTGCCCGCCGGCAGGTGGGCGCCGCAGACGTCGATGCCGCCCGGGCTGACGACGCGCTCCATGGCCAGGCCGACGGGCGAGTGCAGGCGGCCGGCCTCCTTGATGCAGGCGTCGAGGTACGGCAGGTCGCGGCTCTCCTTCCACGTCACCACGCCGCGCCCGCCGGCCACCGAGAGGCGGCCCTCGCGCTGGGCCAGGGCCAGCTCGGCGCGCAGCGTAGCCAGGCTGGCCGGGTTGGTCAGCAGGAAGTGCACGATGGCGCGCAGCAGGATGGCCGTGGTGTCGCTGCCGGCCTGGACGTTAGAGGTGGCCCAGGCCGTGAGGAACCACTCGGGGATGGACGGGTCCTTCTCGCGGGTCTCGAAGAAGCGCGACATGAAGTCGCGGGCGTTGTACTGATCCTCTTGCTCGGTCTTCTCGGCCTGCTCCGCCAAGGATGCCGCCGCCGCCGCCGCCGCCGCCGCCGCCCGCCGCTCCTTGGCGCGGGCCAGCGCAAAGGCCACGACGGGCGAGTTCTTGGACGGCAGAAGCCAGTTGACCAGCGGGTTCTTGGCCCACAGCTGGTCGAGGAACGGCATCTGGCCGACGGCCGACCCGTAGCTGAAGAACTTGTAGATGTCGCCAATGATGCCGTCGACGTCGCTCGCCGTGTCTAGAAACCCAAAGCGACGGCTGAACGTGATCTCGCCCATGACGTCAAAGGCAAAGTACTGCAGCCAGGCGCCGAGGTCGCTGGTCTTGGTCGTGCTGGATGCGCTGCTGCGGCGCCGCTGCTCGTCCTCGAGACGCTCCAGAAACACGTTGATGGTGGTGTCGACGTACGGCTCGAACGAGACGAGATTGGTCATGGAGTAGATGCCGGCAATGGGCCGCTTCAGGGCGCGGTGCAGCTTCTCGCTCTGCGTGTTGAAGAGCCCCTGGACGACGCGGCCCTGCGACAGCGGCTGGAGGACGCGGTAGAAGTCGGACTGTGGCGGCGTTGTTAGGGCTTCTGTCTTCGAGACATACGAAAGGTCGCCTTCCACGCCTACCTTTTGCAACTTGGCTCCGGTGCCGTAGATCTTGGGAATGGCCAGCGGCGTGCCCACGCTGACGCAGTTGGGGCCGAGGCGGACGAGCTCGCCATACTGGCGGTGCAGAGCGATGTGCCTCTCCTGGATCTTGTTGGACCCTGCCCAGCGGACGCGCGGAATGTCGGAGACGGCGCTCCAGAAGGGGCCCGGGATGTGTGAGAGGCGCACGTAGCAACGGAACAGCCAGGCGAACGCGGCCACGGTCGATGCGAGGAGGACTACGGGGAGGACTGCAGACAGGCTGCTGCCCTGCAATGAAAAGACGGCCATTGTGTCGTTGATACTGTGACTGGCCAAGAACGAATCAGGGGCGTGGGGGGTGGAGGCGAAAAGTAAAAGATAAAGAAAGAGATGATCGAGGAGGAGAACCAGAGAACGGCGGCCGTGGCAGACACTCACAAATACATTTGAATTCAGGATCTATATGAATAATATGATAAACAAGGCCCATCAACCAGGGAGGCGTTCGCAGAAATGGCCCCATCGGGAACGATGATCATCCATGGTTCTACATGGCTGCCAATAATAGACATGGACTGGGAACGCATGCCGCTCTGACGCGGAATCAGCCCGGCGGCGCCGTGTGTCTGTCCGATGCAGAGAGCGCTTGTCAGACTTACTCCTTTCGAGCTGTCGCCACAGGGGCAGGGAAGGGGACGGGCGAAACGAAGAAGAGTTGACAAGATGGCACCGAAAGGAGCCAGTTGGCTAGAAAGGGCCGAAGAGATTTCAAAGCAAATAGAACAGCTTAGAAAAGAAAAAGAGAAAAAGAGAAAAAAAAGAAAGACGAAAATGACACAACGTCGTCAACTGGGAACGGGAACACGACAGGACAATGCAATGCATCTTACTCCTTGCAGATATGCTGCCTCGGGGCTCAGCCTTACGGGAATGCAACGTTCGGCTGAGGCAAAAAGCAGAAGAGGTAAATAAGAAGCCTGTCTGGCACGTCTGACATTGAGGAAATTCCCCGATTGGGAAATTAAAAACCGCCATCTACACGCACTCCTTTTGTATTCTGTTTTTTTAATTCTTTTTGTTCTTCTTCTTGTCCAATACATGCCAACTGCTTTACCAAATGGCAGAGTTGCACGACCTCAGACGTGTAGGCTTCTCCTCATCCTCTTCTCTCACCTTGCTCTGCCTGTTGTTCCATTTGCAGTTCACCGTGCTCCGATTTCGCGTTTTGTTTCTCTTCTTGGCAGCGTTCGGTGGACACAGCATATTGGCCAGCAAAAAACAAAAGGCCAAGAGCCAAGCAGCTGGCTAAATGCGAATCCGATGTCGTGCATAGCCATCCAAGCCTTTCCAGCCTCCAGGCTTCCAGAATTCTTCCTTTATCTGCCATCCTCCCGAAAGGACGACCACAAGCGCTCCAGCCACGCTCGCAACCGTACCGACGACACGGGAAATGCAAGGAACTAGATCCTTTTTGTTTATTAATTTTCCGTCATTGTCCTTCTTTTTTGCTATCCATCTTTGTACTTTTATTCCGCGTCAGACAACCCAATCCAACGGGACAAGTCGGGCGAATTATCTCCATTCTGAACTCCCCCCCCTTTTCTTCTCTCTCTCTCTCTGTCTCGTTTCATCCTAAATGCTGACGGCGTGTAAGTTGTAAACTGCCCGAATAGGAAAGTCGCAAAGTAAACAACACGGTACGGAAAGGCAAACTGGTAAGCGATCGTCTTTACAACCACGGGGCGGCTGGTTGGGTCATGGATGCCCGAAGACGACATGATACCATCAGCACGGGGAGGACGAGATACAGACCGTGGGTAACGCCATTCAGCCTCGGGATTGGACTGCCGCTGCAGACCTGCGGCCGAGGAGTACCTTTGCACAAGGTGTGTGGCTGTGGTAGATGGCCTAGATTCGTCCGCGAGCTTGGTGACAACATCAAGGACGAAAGGAAGAGGGACAGAGGGACAAAGGAGCAAACGTCCGATGGCACAGAAATGTCTACATGTGGAAATGCGGACGAGGAGGAGAGAAACATGTGGTCGTGCTTGTGTGCTTCTCGCCACATTTCAGATAGAGATATGGCCGTATATATACATATATATCCTCGCATATCGTCACTCGCTTTCAGCTTGTTTGACCATTCGACTCCAGCTTTCTCTGCAGGACAACATAAACAGAAGGAATTCCCTTGCTTTGACTGCTTCGATTTATTGTATGAACCTTTTTCCCCATTGTCTGCACCCGGCTTTCGATTCTGGGCTTCTTTCTTTTCTTCTTTTGCCCCTATTCTCCTCGTCTTTGCTTCGTCAAAGGTAGTCCCCTTCCACGATGCCTGCCACCACGGTCCTCCTCTTCGGGGACCAGACCGGCGAGGTCCTGCCGTCCATCGAGGACCTCAACCGCCAGAGCCTCCACAGCCCGGCCCTGCGCACGTTCTTCCGACGCAGCGTCGACCGCCTGCGGGCAGCCATGGCCAGAGCGCCGGCGCCGTACCGCCGCCAGTTCCCGGCCTCGTTCGAGTCGCCGCTCGAGCTGGCCTACTGGGCGTCCAACACTAGCATCGACAACGACAACAACAACAACAACAACAACAGCAGTCTGCTGCTTAAAGTCAGCCCAGCCCTGTCGGCAGCGCTGCTATGCCTCGCCCAGCTCGGGCACATCATTGTGTATGCTCTCCTCTCCCCCGGCCTTCAACAACAGCCCCTTTACGGCGGCAGCACAAAGTACTAACGACCGGTCAGCGAGCTGGAATCCAACCCAGCGCTGCTCCAACACAGCACGGACGACTGCGCCACGGTCCTCCTGGGCACCTGCACAGGCCTCCTGGCCGCCGCGGCCGTGGCCTGCTCCCGCAGCCTCTCTGACCTGCTGGCCATCGCAGACGAAGTCGTCGACCTGGCCTTCCACGTCGGCCTCGAGGGCGTGCGCCGCACGGCCGCCATCGACGACACGAGCGCCTCGGACACCACCACGTCCACGTGGGCCACGCTCGTGACCAACATCCGCGACATCGGGGCCGTCGAGGCCGCACTGGCCGACTTCAACGCCAACCGCCTCCTGGCCGCCGACCGCCAGGCCTACATCAGCGCCCGCGGCGTCTCCTCGTCGGTGGTCACGATCAGCGGGCCGCCGTCGACGACGGCGGCCCTGTTTGCCGCGACGGCGTCGTCGTCGTCCGTCGCCTTCCAGGGCACAAAGACGATTCCGCTGCCGATTGCCACCGCGTTCCACGCCGCGCACTTGCCGCCCGTGCCCGTCCACAATCTGCTCCGCCGACGCGGCGATCGCGGTGATCGCAGTGGTGCGAGCGGCGGCCTCAGCGCACGGCTGCTCGGCCGAACACTGCGGTCCGATTTGACGCTCTTGTCGGGTGGGTCGGGACGGCAATACACCAGCACAGCATTCGACGACGTCTTGGCCGAAGCCCTGCACGACATCTTTCAGGAGCCCATCCTCCTGGGGTCCGCTGTGAAAAGCCTAGCTCAGATCAGCACAGCGGAGGTGACGCTTGTCTCCTTTGGCCCCATCAACTCGACAAAGGCGATCAAGCGGTACCTGGAAGCGAACGGCATCACAGTCGCGTGCAAATCCAACTCTGTCGCGGCGGTATCGTCCGAGGATTCTTCGCCCTCTTCGTCCCCTCCAGCATCCTCTGCCCCGCCGCCGCCAGGCGAGGATGCGATTGCCGTCGTCGGCATGGCCAGCCGCCTGCCCGGGAGCGAGACCCTCGAGGAGTTCTGGCAGGTGCTCGAGCAGGGCCGCGACCTGCACGAGCCCGTCCGCCCCGACCGGTTCGACGTGGACGCGCACTGCGACCCCACGGGCCAGCGCCGCAACACCTCCCTGACGCCCTACGGCGTCTTCATCGACCGCCCGGGCTACTTCGACACCCGCCTGTTCAACATGTCGCCCCGCGAGGCCGCCCAGACCGACCCGCAGCAGCGCCTGCTGCTGCTCACCACGTACGAGGCGCTCGAGATGGCCGGCTACGCCCCGGGCCGCACGCCGTCCACGGCCGCGCGCCGCATCGGCTCGTTCGTCGGCCAGACCAGCGACGACTACCGCGACATCAACGCCAGCCAGGACGTGGACACCTACTTCATCACGGGAGGCATCCGAGCCTTCGGCCCTGGCCGCCTCAACTACCACTTCGGCTGGGAGGGCCCCAGCTACTCAGTGGACACGGCGTGCTCGTCTAGCGCCGCGTCCATCCAACTGGCCTGCTCGTCCCTCGTCGCGCGCGAGTGCGACACGGCCGTCGCCGGCGGCGCGAATTTCCTGACGGCCTCCGACCTGTTCGCCGGGCTCAGCCGCGGCAGCTTCCTGTCCAAGACCGGCGGCTGCAAGACGTTTGACGCCGAAGCCGACGGCTACGTCCGCGCCGACGGCGTCGCCGTCGTCGTTCTCAAGCGGCTGTCGGATGCCGTGGCGGACCACGACAACGTGCTCGCCGTCATCCGCTCGGCCGTAACGAACCACTCGGCCGAGGCCGTGTCCATCACGCACCCCCACGCCGCCACGCAGGAGCGGCTCTTCCGCGCCGCCCTGGACCGTGCGGGGCTGCAGCCGCACGACATCGACTACGCGGAGCTGCACGGCACGGGCACCCAGGCGGGCGACGCCACCGAGTCCCGCTCGGTCACCAACGTGCTCGCGCGCGGCCGCGGGCCCGCGCGGCCGCTCTACGTCGGCACGGTCAAGCCGAACCTGGGCCACGGCGAGGCGGCCAGCGGCGTCACGTCGCTCATGAAGGTGATCCTCATGCTCCAGCACAGCGCCATCCCGCCGCACGTGGGCATCAAGGGCCAGATGAACCCCAAGCTGCCGCCCCTGAAGGAGCTCAACACGCACATCGCCTTCAAGACGACGCCCTTTTTGCCGCATCCGGGGAGCGACGGCAAGCGCCGCATTCTGATCAACAACTTCGACGCTGCCGGCGGCAACACGAGCATCGTCATGGAGGACGCCCCAGCTCGGCTGAGCTCCGTCGTGGATGCCAGCGATCCTCGTTCGCACCACATTGTCACCGTCTCGGGACGCACGGCCAATGCTCTGGTCGGCAACAACCAGCGGCTGTTGGACTATGTGCGCGAGCACCCGGAGGCACAGCTGGCGGACATCTCGTACACCACCACCGCCCGGCGCATGCACCATGGGCTGCGGCAGACGCACGTTGCGTCGTCGCTGGACGGCCTAGCCGCCAGTCTCGAGTCTGCCGCGCAGGAGGCCGAGAAGACAAAGAAGGCCAGAGCGCCCTCGTCTGCACCGCCCGTCGTCTTCTGCTTCACGGGACAGGGTTCGCAGTACGCCGGCATGGCCTCGGGGCTCTTTGCGAGCCAGCCGACGTTCCGCGATACGCTCCTGGACTGCGATCGCATTGCCACAGGCCATGGGTTCTCTTCGTTCCTGTCTCTCATCGCCGACGATACGGGCGATGCACTCGCCGGCGCCTCGCCTGTGCAGGTCCAGCTCGCCATCGTCTCCATCGAGCTGGCTCTGGCCGCCCTCTGGAAGTCGATCGGCGTCACCCCGGCCGCCGTGATCGGCCACAGCCTGGGCGAATACGCAGCACTGTGCACGGCCGGCGTGCTCTCGATGAGCGACTGTCTGTGCCTGGTGGGCAGCCGGGCGTCGCTCATGCTGGCCAACTGCACGCCGGGCACGCAGTCGATGCTCGCCCTGGCCTGCGGCCAAGACGAAGCCGAGGCTTTGCTGGGCAATGCCAGCTGCGCCAGCTGCGAGATCGCCTGTGCCAACGGGCCGTCCGCGACCGTCGTCAGCGGCCCGGCAGCGCAGATCGCGCAGCTGCAGAAGTCAACCAGTGTCAAAGCCACCCTTCTGGACGTGCAGTTTGCCTTCCACTCCGCTCAGATGGACGCGGTCGTGGACGACTTTGCTGTTTACACGTCCAAGGCACACTACGCCGCGCCGTCGATTCCATTTGCGTCGACCCTGCTCGGGACACTTATCCCAGCTGGCGGCAGTAGCAATCAGAGCCCCATCGACGGCACCTATCTTGTGCGCCAGATGCGGGAGCGCGTCCGCTACACGAATGCTCTGCAGTCGCTGCTTGCAGAGAAGTCGATCCAGTCCAGCCAGACCGTCTGGATCGAGACTGGGCCCAGCCCGATCTGCCTCGGCCTGGCGCGCGCCACACTCAACAGCGCTGACGTCTCCGGGATGTCCGTCCTCCTTCCTTCGCTCAAGAGAGGTGAGAGCGATTGGAAGATGTTTGCGCAGTCTGTGGCTAGAGCCTATGAAGTTGGTGTCGAGATTGACTGGCAGGAGTACCATGCTGCTTTTGAGACACCTCTCCGTCTTCTCGACCTGCCGACCTATGCGTTTGACCTCAAGAATTACTGGATCCAGTACCGGGGCGACTGGGCTCTCCGAAAGGGCGACCCAGCCGAGGCCGGTACCGTGTCTGTCCCAAAGCCAGAGCCGAGCGCCAACCCGTACCCGGCTTTCACGGCAACCACTGGCCTGCACCGCATCGAGTCGCAGGTCACCAACGATGCGGGAATCACCGTCACATTTGCCACGGACGCAATTGAGCCCAAGTTGAACAAAGCGCTTCGAGGTCATCTGGTGAATGGCGCAGGCCTCTGTCCAAGCTCCGTTCTCGGTGACATGGCTCTCACCGCCGCCGATTACATTCGTCGCTTGTCCCTGCAGTCGTCGAAGGACTCTGGCACCGCGTCGCCCCTCGGCAGCGACTTGTCCATGGACGTGCACGGTATGGGCATCCACAAGCCTCTGTTGATCCAGCCCGGCGAGACAAAGCAGATCATCCGCACCGCAGCCACCTGGGAATATTCGACGAACACGGTGTCTGTCACTTTCAGCAGCCTAGACGGGCCCCAGGGCGCAGAAGAAGAGCACGCGCACTGCAAAGTCGCTTTCGGCGACGGGGCAGCGTGGCAGTCCGTGTGGAAGCGCAGCTCGTACCTAGTCCAGTCCCGCATGGATCAGCTCGTCGAGGCCTCGACAAAGGGCCGAGCCCACAAGATCCTCCGGCCCATGGTGTACAAGCTGTTCGCGGCTTTTGTCGACTATGCCGAGAAATACCAAGGTCTCGAAGAGGTGTACATGGACAGCCACCAGCTCGAAGCCGCCGCCAAGGTCCAGTTCCTCACCAACGAGGCCGACGACGGCACCTTCACGTGCAGCCCGTACTGGATTGACGGGCTGGCTCATCTGTCCGGGTTCATTCTGAACGGCGCCGATACCACACCGGCCGACTCGGTCTTCATTTCGCACGGCTGGGGCAGCCTGAAGATTGTCGGCCAGCTATCGGCTGACAAGGCGTACCGGAGCTACGTGCGCATGCAAGAAGAGGCTGGCAGCCGCGGTGTCCTTTCGGGCGATGTGTACTTCTTTGAGGGTGATGAGGTCGTCGCCGTCTGCGAGGATCTCAAGTTCCAGCGCGTCAAGCGCTCGATCTTGCCATATCTTCTGTCCTCGGGCACGAGCCCTGTGGTAGCCAGCAAGCCAGCTGCAGCGTTTGCGGCGTCGCCGGAGCCGGTGCCGGCAATGAAATCAGCCGTTCCCCGAGAAACCAACGCAGCAAAGACGTCGCCAAAGGGCGTGGCCGCCAAAAGTACCACGGTGTTCTCAGAAATCCTCAATACGGTCGCAGCTGAGGTTGGAATTGACGTGTCAGAGCTCACAGACGATGCCTGGTTCGCCGATCTCGGCGTCGACAGCCTTCTTGCCATCAGCATCACGGCCAAGCTCAGTGCTCTGCTCGACCATCAGCTTCCGGCCACCCTGTTCACAGAATGCCTCGGTGTCAAGCAGCTGCGCACCTACTTCTCCGGTGAAGACAGCACTGATGCTACTGCTGATTCCGCTTCTGAGACTGCCAGCGGCACTCACAGCAGCGCCAATACGCCAGCTTCGTGGGACGCTCCTCCTCCCTCGGACCACAGCAGGGACGACGAAGACAACAGCGGAGTGCCCAGCAATATGGACAGTCGAGTGGACACACCGGCCACGAGCATCGGCCAGACGCCAAACCCCGCCGTCGCCAGTGATCACTCCGCCGAGCTGTTTCGCAAGATCATTGCCAACGAAGTCGGCGTTGATCCTGCAGAGATCGAAGATCACACGCTTCTGGCCGACTTGGGCGTCGACAGTCTCCTGTCGCTGTCTATTCTCGGCACTATAAAGGCGCAAACCGGTCGGGTTCTTCCGTCTAGCTTTTTGGTCGACCACCCGACCCTCAGCGACATCCAAAATGTTCTGGGTGGTCACTCGCACACCTCGCCACAGGCACTCGCCCAGGCCGTGGAAAAGGCTGCATTTCAGAGCGCTGTAGACTCTAGCAGAAAGTACTCTGCCGAGGCTATTCTGCTTCAGGGGTCGCCTTCACCGAGCACCCCGGCACTGTTTCTCCTTCCGGATGGCTCTGGAAGTGCAAGCAGCTACGTGGGACTGCCTCCGATGGGTCTCAAAGGTGCCGTGTACGGCCTCAACAGCCCGTTTCTGAGCAGCCCTGAGGCCTTTTCTATCCCTTTGCAGGACGTCGCCAGTCTATACGTGAGCGAGATTCGCCGCGTGCAGCCCCATGGACCGTACCATCTGGGCGGCTGGTCCATTGGCGGCTCATATGCATTTGAGGTGGCCTCGCAGCTGGCGCTTCGCCATGGCGAGAAAATCAGCAGCCTGATCATGATTGACGCGCCGTGCCCCAAGACGCTGCCGCCTCTTCCGTCGGAGACCATCGACCTGCTCGGGACCATTGGCGCGTTTGATGGGCTCAAGGGCCGCTCCAACAAAATGCGTGCGGGCGTCCGGGACCATTTTGCGGGCTCCGTCAACGCTCTGAAGAAGTACAAACCGGTACCGATTCCCGCGTGGGCGGCTCCCCAGTCCGTGACGGTGCTGTGGGCGCGAGATGGCGTGTGGGAAACCGTAGGCGAGGTAGCACGGAGCCAGTATAGAGAGAAGCAGGGTCAGACGGGCGGAGCAAATGCCGCGCGAGACTGGATCATGGATCCGCGCAAGGACAAAGGTCCGAATGGCTGGGATAGTCTACTGCCAGGCGCTGACATTGTTTGCAAGGTCGTCCCCGGCGACCACTTCACCATCATGAGGCGGCCAGGCGTGACCGACGTCGGCCAGAAGCTTCGCTGCAGTGTTTCGGAGTAAGGGTAAAGGGAGAGGGCCACAGAAGCCGAAGGAAAGAGGTGTGTCTCAGCTATAGATAGATCGGTAGAACGGTGTGTGCCAGTTGTAGTGTGCTGGTTGTAGAGAATTGGAGTTGTTGCTTTCCCAATTAGGATATCTTCCCGCGAGACATGTCATCGAAGGGAGCACCGGTCTGCGTATGTCGTCCTCCGTGGGGGGACACACACCCTCCATGGGACGCCGTCGTTTGAATTTCTAATCTGGAGGGTGCCATTGTTTGAGAAAGAGAAATCCCGTAATCCTCCCGCTGCCCCTACCCACTCGGAAGCTCTCCTCGCCCTATCCTTGGGTTTGTGACGCGATCGCCATAAGCCGGTAGACGATAAGCCTCGCTGAGCTGACTGGTGTCCTTCGTGCAACAGCGGCCTCATATTGGCTGACAGAGGGTGTGATGCAGGAGGACATGGGAGGCTCGTAAACGTAGGGTCAGAGAGAGAGCCAGACGAGATCAATCCGAGGCAGTGGAGAGGCGTGGGTGTCGATGGGGGCGGAAGAACTGGAGGCAGACGCAGAGCTCTTCTGTTGCAGACAAATAAGCAGCGGCCGGCCACCGCCAGGCAGGTTCTGAGACATGCAGCCGTGATCCTGCTCGGCACGCCGTATGCACTCGATGCTTGGCGCCTGTATCCTTCCGCCTCACTGCGTCCACGGTAGCGTTGCTTCGACCACTGTCCTCTGGCGGGCAGCACACAGAAAAAGAGGCGAGGGAATATGACGAGACGGTTGCGGTGCGAAACCAAAAAAAAAAAAAAAAGTAGAAGAGTTCTAGACCAGAAAATTGCAGAGCAGGAGCCGTGTTTCCGCGGAGGCACGCCCTTTGGTTTCTCTCTCGGCTTGCACGGCCATTGCCACCAGTGACAGAGGTCGGCGACTTCGTACCAGAGCAAAAGCGTGTCATCGAAGGAGCAACCAAACGTCTGGACGCCGTGCTCTGTTGCATCAGCCGTGACGCATCTTGAGTCACTAAGCCGTGGTCACCAGGAGCGTGGCGTGGAAGAACACAAGGGTGTCCCTCAGACCCGAACGAAGGCCTGGCACCGTGTCGGCCACACTCGTGTGAGAACTCCACAGCGTATGTCAGCGTGATGAGATCTCGCCAGCAGAAGATGAAGACAGCACCTCTCCAGCTGCCGGACGGCGCTGATCTCTGCAGGCTGCGATCTCGGATTCGCCGTCTTGGCCGTCGATCGTGCTGCTGGAGGGCTGGCTGGCTTCTCGAAAGGCGGCAGAATGCGAATGCGACAGAGAGGAAGAGGGAGCTGGAGCGGCAAGCACAGAAAGGAAACGGCCCGAGCAGGGATATGCGCCTCAGCCCTGCCCGTGCGCGTCGAGATGTCCGTCGACCTGCGTCGACCTGCGTCGTCTTAAGCTTGTGTTTCGGCATCACGAAGCCAGGCTGCTGGCGCTGTGCGTCGCTGGGCTGCGGCGTGCACACCGCTCTTGTCACTCGCACCTGCCGCCAAAGATGCGTACTGTGCGAAATGGTGCATTCTAGCGTCAGAACACTGTTATCTGTACCTGCTGCGCCAGACCCGATCGTCAGCGGCGGCCCGTACTCCGTGCGCATTCCCTCCGGCCCTCGCCAACGCCGGCGGGTCTCACTCCGGGACTTGGTTTTCGTATATGCGTGTCGTGCAGTCTGCGAGCACCAGAACGTGGGTGGCTGCAGGCCGCACAGGCCATAAGGCAGCTGCTGGCTGTCGCCCAGAGCGCCAAGTGCGCTGAAGTAGCCTGTAAGAGACTTTAAGATATCTCACATGTCTGCAGCCCTTTCAGCCTCGTATCCACTATGCGCACCCCCCCAAGTCAGCAGAGATAGCGCCCGGCGGGACCCATCTCACCTTCCGTCATCGCTGCAACGCGACCCCCGTGCCCAGGCCTTGCACGCTGCAGCTTCAGCGCGAAACTCAAATTCGGCCGCTATTTCACCCGACGGTCGATCACCCGCCGAGGGTGACGCGGGGCTCCTTCCCTCGCCCGTCGGCCATTCCTACCCATTTCAGCATCACCAGCTCGTGCTCCCATTCGCCCCTGCCCTCTCCGTCACCCAGCGGTATTATCCCTTCGCTCCTGCTTCTTTCGCTGCCGCTTAAGCCAATATCAGCGTCTCCTTCCCTTCCGACGCCGCCTACACACTACACAACTCGGCTCGTGCATCTTTCTAATCACTCTATCCGACTTCTCTCTCACGTAGGCATGCTATATAGCATGTAGCATGTCCCCTTCCGCCTCCTAGCCAGCGGCTGCTCGACGCAGCGTCGTCGACAAACATTCTCGCCACCCCATCTCGACCAGCACCTCTTCTGCTCCCAGCCACGCCTCGGACACGCACGCCGTCACCATGGCCGCCCTGACGTTCAGCCACCTCAGCTCCGACACCTTTGAAAAGGAATCGCAGAAAAAGGCCGGCCGCAAACGGCCTCGGATTCGAGAGGCGGTCTCTTGCTGGCAGTGCCGCTCGCGAAAGATCCGCTGTGACCGCGAGCTGCCCTGCCGGCCCTGCGTGGAGCGTGATGCCGGCGCCAAGTGCACTTACAGCCAGCCAAAGACCGGCTCGAGCAGCAGACCGACCTCTGCACCGGCCCCGAAGGCCGCAGCGGAGGAACCCTTGGCACCACAGCCATCCAAAGTCAAGTCGTCTCCTAACAAGACCACCACCCGAAAGACTCCGTCTCCGGCAAAGGTAGCAACAAACCGCACAAAGCCGGCCGTTTCTCAGGACCAGCCGGTGCCAGCAACAGCAACGACGTATGGCACCCAGAGCTCGCCAACAAGACCACCCCCTGCCGCCGGCCAGCCTTTCCGCGACCACGCCTTCCAGGGCTCCAACCGCAAGACACGGCTCGTCGGGGTGAGCCACTGGATGGCACCATGCAACGAAATGATGGTCGTCAGGGCCATGGTCACCCGGTCGAGAGAATTCCAGTCCAGCATGAAAGCTTTCGCAGAGCTAAAAGAGCGCCTGCGCCAGGAGAACACCGTCACGGTCGACATCCCACCGCCTGCAGCGGCCGCGGACGGCAGGATGGCAACTTCGGTTCTGTTTTCGGTGCTTCCGGACAGACGTTCCTGCGAGCAGTGGATCGGAAGGTACTTTAAAGGCTATGGCCGCATCTACGATATCGTGGACCCTGCCACGCTTGCCACCGACCTCGATCAGGCCTTCTCTAGTCCGCCGGATACACAGCACGACTATGCGACAGCCATGAACTCCATCTACATCCTACGCATCCTCGTCGCTGTAGCACTGGGCATGCAGATGTCCGAGCCGCACCGTCTTCACGGCCGCCGTCTTGGCCGGCTTGTCGAGGACTTTGTGCACCGCGCAGCTCGCATCCAGAAACCCTGCATTGGCAGCGTGCAAGTCCTCCTGCTGCTCATCTTGCTAAAAGCCATCACGGCCTCCGACACGGATGGAGAGCACGACAGCATGGGCCTTCTTGGTCTTACCGGCCACGTCGTCTCCAGCATGGGGCTCCACCGCGACCCAGCGCTCTTTGAAGAGGTGCCACCCTACTATGCGGAGCAGCGGAAGAGGCTGTGGGCGTGCTTCTTGCGGCTGAACCTCGCATATTGCATACGCACCGGAACGCAACTTGCTCTGCGCCTGGAGGACAGCGACTGTCCTCTGCCAACGCCTCGCGTGTTGGAAGCACCCTCTACCGAGACGCTTCTCAGCGGGGAGAGCATCAGCAAATGTGCAAGAGAGTGGAATCCGGGCGAGAAAGAGGCTCAAAACGACGCTTCATTTTGCTATGCCGCAGCAAGACTTGCAAATGTCGTCGCCCCGCTTCACCAAACCTTGTGCTCAGCAAGACCGCGGGTTACAGCAGAACAGCAGGCCGTGCTGCAAAGCGGCTTCACCACCCTCTTATCAGAGCTTCCTCCGAGCTTGCAATCAGGCACGACCGTAACTGATCCAATCATGGAGTTGCAGCGCACGTTGCTCTCTATTGGCATGCACAGCGTTTTGTTGGTCGTGTGCCTGAGCCTGATATTTAGCAGCACCGGTTCTCCGCCCACAAGTGCGACGGCTGAGTCACCAGCGGAGGCCTACTCGTCACAGCGGCCACAGCTGCTCGAGATATGGGATTACACAATTTCTATTCTGAACCAGTTCCAGAACCTGTGCCAGGAGACAGAGGGAGGACAGGTACCCAAAGCAAAGTCCAAATCCAAATCCAAATCTCAGCCCTCGTCCCATACGATCAAAATAGCAGCCAATGATGCCAGCATCATCGCCCACCATCTGATGTGGACCGATGCGGGACGGGCAGCACTCAGTGCATGTCTCGTTGTCGGCCGACTGCGCCGCCAGGACCTGGGCCGGATCATGTCGTTCTCCGTCCACCCGCAGCAGCAGCACACGGCGGCCATCTTCCAGCAGATGCTCTCCCAGTCGCTGTCTGTCTTGCTGCAGCTGTGGCGCAGCAAGTGCCACCTGGGGCCGGTCACGGCCAAGACCAGCCTGCTGCTTGCCGTGACTGTCGCGGTGACGACCAACCTCTACTCGGACTTTGAGGGAGTCTTTGACAGGGGCGTGGCGGCCGCGGACCAGTTGATTGCCGACATGCAGCGCGACCTAGAACAGCGCCAGAACCGATCCGCGGCTGGGGTTGTTGAGCTCCTCGACTCGGCCAGGCGCGCAGACGACGCTGCCACGCAACTTTTTGCCACCGCTTACACAGAAAGCAGCAGCACGGCACCACCAGTTTCGTCCTCTGATTCTAATCTGACAGATCTCACGTCTCCCAGCATGGTACCGCATACGTCCTATCCCTGGGCCCCGACGACGCTCTTTGACAGCGGCGCTCCTCAGCTGCCTGACCTGTCAACGAGCTCATCAACAGCTTCGCACACGGCCTCCCCTGATTTTTGTGCCGGCAGCGGTGGCACCAACGAGATCTTGGGGATGGAATTCGCGCCCGACCTGACGTTTCCCTATGCTCTGTCGAGCAGCTACGAGGTGGACTGTCCCCTCGTCGGCGATTTTGATTCTACGTTTTTGGACTTTTCCGGCGATACGATTATGAACATGTTTTGACAAATTGTCTCTTTTCTTTTTCCAAAATGGTAGCTGGTTCAACGGATTTCTCTGTGGATTTTTTTCGGATTTTTATCTTTAGAGTGCTGGCATAAAAGCAGCAATGCGAAAATAGAGGAACTATTTTCAGGGGTCTTTCTCGGAATTACAGCTTTCAACAAATAGGAACCTATCTAAAATGAAACATCGCGATAGGAGCATGGCAAAATAAACTTTGCAGGGGCCATTGCCCAGTCACAGACCACCCCATGAAAAGCAGCCCAATCCTCTAATGCATCGTAAAAACGCCTTGAAAATGTGCCGCCCACACAAAACACAGTTTTGCAATTTTATACCTGCTCTCTTCCCCCCCACCTGCCACAAACTCGGGCGTTGCCTATCGAAAAAGGAGAAAGAAAAGGTCTATGCCTTCACCATGGCAAGGCCCACCTTCATGTAGCGCACCACGCAGATGAGCAGCGCGCCCGCCACGGTCGTGACGCCCGCAAACAGCATCGCGCCCCAGAAGACGGTCGACGACGAGCTGTCGCTGCCGTGCGACTGGTGGTCCAGGATCGCGCCCGCCACGGGGCTGCCGATCAGCATGCCCAGCCCGGCCGAGAACAGCGTCATGCCCAGGTTCGTGCCGAACTTGGTCAGGTCCGGGGACAGGAACGGCACGGTGGCCGGCACGACGGCCTGGATGGAGCCGTTGGTCAGGCCCAGGAAGATGGACACGACGATCAGCCCGGCCTCCGTGTCCACGGCGATCCAGGCCAGCGTGATGACGCCCGAGAAGAAGACGGCGGGGATCAGGATGGACATGTTGCCGAACTTGTCGGCCAGCATCGAGGGCGCGATGCGGCCCGGGATCGACGCGGCGTTGATTATGATCAGCATGTACGAGGCCGTGGTGGCGTCGACGCCGATGGTGCGGGCGTACTGCTCGACGTAGAAGAAGGGCACGTAGAGGCCGATGAAGCTGAAGACGATGGCGACCAGCCACGTGGCAAAGGCGGGGTCGCGCAGGGCCTCGACGTTGATGAGGGGGCCCGACTTGCGCGGCGGCAGGCGCGGCTTCATCACGAAGACGGCGATGCTCAGGGTGGCCAGCATCAGGAAGCCCATGACGCGGACGGCCCAGCCGAAGCCGATCTCGAGGATGAGCTGCCGGAGCATGATGGGGTAGACGATGCCGCCCACGCAGGAGCCCGTGGCGGCCAGGCCGATGGCGGTGGCCCGGCGCGTCGAGAAGTAGGTGCCGACGATGGCGACGCCGGGCACAAAGGTCATGCCGGCGCCGATTCCGACCACGACGCCCTGGGCCAGGAAGACCTGCCAGTACTCTTTGCTAATGGAGGTCACTGGAAGGAGTTAGAAAATTGCGGGGAAAGAAGGAAAATAAATGATAATAGACAAGAGTCACTCACTCATCGTTCCAAACACCTCGAGAAAGGTGCCAATCAGGATGTCCGTGTAGAAGTAGCCCGCGTCGAGGGCCCGGCCGCACAGCACGGCAATGACCAGCATCAGAAAGGCCTGGATGCTACCAATCCACGAGATGGCCGACTCGGACGAGGTCGCCAGCAGGCCCGTCGCGTACTGGGCCTGGAACACGCCGTACGAGTTGACGATGCCCCACGTGTTGAAGTTGAGGAAGAAGGCGCCCAGGACCTGCAGCCACGCGCGCGTACCGCCGTTCGGCGGCGGCGGCGGCGGCGTGGGACCGGTCGCTGCTGCTGGGGCCGGGCTGGTCTTCTCGGACGAGTGCTCGACGGCGGCAGCATTGGCCCCGTCGCTGGCGGCAACGGCAGCGGCCTCAACGTCCGGATCCTTGATAAGGATGGAGCTCTGGGGAGACGTCATGGTTGGCAATGGGGCAGGAGAGGAACAAGAAACGATAGGGCGTGCCGTGGGATGGGTGGGTGGAGTGGATCGTGAGCGAAGCGGCTGGTGGATATGTGCAGGAGGGCGTCAAGAAGAGCGAGGTTGTCGGATTTCCGGCGTCGTCCTTGTTCTTTTGTCGGCTCGCTGTTTGACCGGCAAGATATCGGGGCTCGTGGTGGTCAGACGGTTGTGACGAGACAAGGGCACTGGAACGAGTCAAATGGTCAAGTAGTCGAAGTACGAAGAGCCAGAGTTGGAGGTAAGAAAAGAATAAATCACGCCAGAGGTGAGGGAAGAATAAAGCATTCTAACAAGGGGGGTCAGATATAAAGACGTCGGAAAGCGAGTCAGTTTCTGACGAGGCGAGCAGAGGAGAAACGATTTCCCCTTCTGCACGGGCTGCATCACGTAAACATTTGGACACAAGGGGACGGACGCGATAGAGAGCGGGAAGCAGCGCGCATCGGATTTCCCTGACTCTCTCCTTCCTCATGCGATGGCTCTCTGGTCAAGCGCAGATGCTCCGTTTGTCTACCAAACGAAGTTCATGCTGAGCCAATCATGTAACACCGAACAAGTCGTTGCCCCATTAGGAATTGCTGGTAGCCGGACTTTAATTTCCAAATTGGGAATAGAAGGGCTGGCAGCCAGCAGTTAGGCGGTTTGGCGGGGCTAATGTGCCGGCTTGGGCGCTCCGAAGCTGCGAACAGCGCCAGGAACGCAAGCAACACAAGGAATCTATGACAGGGACACGCAGGGACAATGACGGGGAAGATGACAAAACCGCAAGACAGAAAGGAGAAGAGAGGGAATAACGGGAGGATTAGAAATAGAGATATGCTAATTTGTCGTGAAAACCATTTTCCAATGGGAATGTAAGTTTAAGCTGAGGATGGAAAAGAAAAATAAGTATCTTAACGTAGCAGACTGAGGAAAATACCTGAGACAATAAGTTCAGAAAAACTATGAAAAATAAAACGAAGACAAAATGATTTAACATCAAAAAATAAAGAAGAGAAAAAAAAATATTAAGTTGGTATTCTTTTCTTTTTTTTAAAAAAAAAATAAAACATGAGAAAGGGAATTGTGATAGATGGAAAAGAGATGACGACAAATGTCTGTTATTTCGTGATATTCAAAGGGCCAACAAAGCCATATTCTCTAGCATCTCAGCTGCTTGGCCATGACGATATGCATTCCTACACGGCATCTAGATGCTTTCTGAAACAAGGCGAGATCAAGCATCATACTTCAGCTTGACTTGAGATCTTCAAGCGCCAGTAGTAGAAGAGAGGACTGCTGGAACATTTTCGTACGGAGTGCCCTGGTCTCGCTGCCGGTTGCCTAGATGTCAAGATTCCCCGAGAAGCTCTTGTCAGTGTCTGTGAGAAGCCCTAGCTAGCCGATTCGTTCCCTGCTCGTATCGGCGGGAGCATCCGCAGGTGACCGTGCCCGCCGGCAGAAACCAAATCCTGCGGACAGAAAACGGCTGCAAGACAATGCAATGGCAGACGCGTGAATGCAGAGGACAACGAAGCACCGAACCGTTTCTACAAATATTTCTTGGAAAGCGTATGTTTAAATAGCCAAAACAAGATCTATGATCCGACAGGTAGATAATAGTCTTGCTCTTCCTGGCACGAAAATGGAAACACGAGGTAATGGGAGTCCATTTCCGTTTAGCCAACAAATATTGAGATACAGCGTGAAACCAGAGCTGGACACCAACAGACTGCATCACATCTGCAAACCACACAACGTACTTGCTCGGCTGTGGTAGGGCTGAAGAAGTGCCGGGCGTGGTTCCGGGCTCTCGTGCCGGGTTGTTGGGATGGGTCGAGGAGAAACTGACATCAGACAAGACAGGTGGGTGGACTAAGTGGAATGCACAATATGGGCCATCTTTCTGTTTGGTGGCGGTCACGGGACTAGGCGCACGGACCAGAAATGGAGGGGCAGCGCCAGGGGAAAGAGGAAGAGGGGACGGGCCTGTTGCAGGGGCGACGAGAGCGTAGTAGGGGGAGGCAGACGAAAAAAGAAAATAAATAAATGAATAAATAAATAAATAAAATGACGGGGACAGAAACCAAATGGAAAATGCGAGAAGGGCACCCGTACCCCACCCTGGCGAGCGGGCTTGTTTTGTTGATTGGACCACGGGCCGACATTGGAAATTCGACTGCCTTGGAGCAGCGAGAACGCATTCGAGCCATTCGGGAGTATTTGACATACCTTTTTTTCTCGCCTCCACTCCCCCCTGCACATCACTCATCTCGCGATCCTTCCTCGCTGTTTCCCCGTTTCCCTTTTTGCGACGCCTACGAACCACGAACCACGAAGTACGAACTACGATACCCCCCAAGGCATCAACACGTCCCCGTTGACCGTCTCTTCTCGTTTCTCTTCGTCTGCTCTCTTGCGTCATCCAGCGTTTCTTTCTCCTCTATTTCAACCCTCCCTCTCTCCTTTCCTTTGTTGCCGACCTCCTCTGCTCCGATCCACGTCGTAGGCTTCTCAACAGGCGCGCGACAGAACACCAGCCGCAACCATGGGCGAATCAAGGTATGGATCTGTCACGTTCTCTGGCTCCCCTGCGCGTCGTCGTGCTCCCAGACGGGCCAGAGCACGAGAGAGAGAGAGAGACGAGAGACGAGGCATCTCTCTGCCTCCCGTCGCGTACACGTCGCTGACTAGCAAACAACAGACAGGAACTTGTGCAATGGCTGAACAGCCTCCTCCAGCTCAACGTCACAAAAGTCGAGCAGTGCGGAACAGGGTGCGTTGTTGTTTGTTGTCCCCGAGCGTGATGGTATCGTTTGGTTCACGAAGGCGTTTGTCCCGCTGACAACCCATGTCCCTATCCAGAGCCGCCCTCTGCCAGGTCTTCGACAGCATCTTCCTCGACATCCCCATGTCCCGGGTCAAGTTCAACATCAACACGGAATATGCGTACATACAAAATTTCAAGGTGTTACAGAGTGAGTGCCGTCGTTGAAAGGGGAGGAGAACCAATGCAAGACGTCAAACGACGCCAAGACATCGCGACAGCTTTTTGACACATACCTCTCTCTCTGCGCAGACTGCTTTGCGAAGCACCAGGTCGACAAGCCCATCCCCGTCGAGGCCCTGGTCAAGTGCAAGATGCAGGACAACCTCGAGTTCCTGCAGTGGTCCAAGCGGTACTGGGACCAGCACTTCCCGGGCGGCGACTACGATGCCGTCGCGCGGCGGAAAGGCGCCCCCGTCCCGGCCGGCTCTGTCGGCGGCGGACGGGCAGCCGGGTCGGCGGGTGCGCGGCGAGGCACGACGCCCACGACGGGACCCCGGATCGGTAAGGCGGTCGGCGGCGTGGGCGGCGGCGCGGCCAGCGCGGCCCTGCAGCAGGAGAACAACACGCTCAAGGAGACGGTCGTGGGCCTCGAGCGCGAGCGCGACTTCTACTTCAGCAAGCTGCGCGACATTGAGCTGCTGATCCAGCAGGCCGTCGAGGAGGACCCGGAGCTCGAGAAGGCCGAGGACGGCCTGGTCAAGCACATCCAGACGATCCTGTACTCGACCGAGGAGGGCTTCGAGATCCCGGCCGAAGAGGGCGGGCTGGACGACCAGGAGACTTTTTGATCGCGGCAAGAAAACGACATAGCGCAGGATGTTGGCGAGTGGCAGACGAGCGTCTTCTAGAAAAGGAGTGATGAGTTTCCTTATTTCCTTTTTGGGAGGGCTTTTTTAGGATGGAATGGCATTCATTGGTGAGACACGCGGGCGAGGACTTGGTGACAGTTAAGAGACGGCGGACGAGAACAGGGCGAGAGGACGTGAGGCTGCCGTCGTCGGACTGCCGAAGCAGGGACCGAGGCGGGAGCGGCAGCCGGTATTACACAAGAAGAAACTGTATGACCTACTAATGATAGAGACAAACGCCAACCGCGTCTTTTGTCTACGCTGCTGTTTTCCCTGTATTTGCGTCCTTTGTTTCTCGTGTGTTGCGCTTATGTAATTTATGGTGCACGTGACACTCACACAGTAAAATTGGCTGGCCCTGATGTCATGCACACAGTCTGGCCGAGATGCCTATTTCGTCAGCGACTGCGTCAAGGGTCTCACAGGCAGGTTAGGCACTCTATTTCAGCGCTAATCCGCTTGCAACCAGGCGATGCAGCGCCCCATCTCCACTTTCTACTACCTTGGGACCAGAATACGGACCGGTGACTCCATCCATCCTCGATGAGCGAGCAATACGGAACGGCCTAGACTTTGTCTCTCGTCTTTTCTGCCTCTTCGCCATCTCTTTCTCGCGCTTTCTCGCTGCCTTTCATTTCATCATCTTTGTCGAATTGGCCGATACAACCATCGTGACTCCTTTTCCACGAGTCTCGATCTCGCTCATCTACCGCCTTTGCGGAGAAACTCACCAACGACAAACCACCTCCCTGCCACTGCAATGGCGCCGCCCGCCGAGATCTCCATCCCGACCACGTCGCAGGTCTCGGCCGTCGGCGGCGAGAAGCCCTACACGCTCTACAACATCACCCTGCGCCTCCCCCTCCGGTCCTTCGTCGTCCAGAAGCGCTACTCCGAGTTCGCCGCCCTCCACGCCACCCTCACGGGCCTCGTCGGCGAGGCGCCGCCCCAGCCGCTGCCGGCCAAGTCGTGGTTCCGCTCGACGGCGTCGTCGGCCGAGCTGACCGAGACGCGCCGCCTGGGGCTCGAGGCCTACCTGCGCGCCGTCGCCGAGTCGCCCGACCGCCGGTGGCGCGACACCAGCGCCTGGCGCGCCTTCCTCAACCTGCCGAGCACGAGCGGCTCCTCGGCGGCCAGCGGCCGGAGCAGCCACCAGGGCATCGCGGCCGTCTCCGGAAATGGTACCACCACGACGGCCGAGAGCCGGATGCCGGCCATCGGCCTGGCGGCGGCCAACGCGGCGGCCGCCAGCGACCCGGGCACGTGGATCGACCTGCACAAGGAGATGAAGCGGGCGCTGCACGACGCGCGGCTGCAGCTGGCGCGGCGCGACGCGGCGTCGTCGGCGGCGGCGGGAGGCGGCTCGCCG